>ALYI01004259.1:0-12974 GCA_001969225.1 Ceriporiopsis andreanae CBS 279.92 | reverse complement strand
TTTTGACAGATTAGCGCGCACGTCTCTGAGCGAGTTGGGAAGGAGGAGGAACGGGGGCAAGGAGCGAAGGGGTCGAGGAAACGAGGGCGGCGGTATATATAGTGCGACGCGCGTCTGTGGGGCGACTTGGGGGCGACGACAGGCGACGACGTCAGCGGCTGCAACCCGTGTAGACGCTCGACCCTTCGGTTTCGTTGCTAAACCTGAGTTACATTATGTAACGTAGTTAGCTTAGAAAATTCAGTTTTCAGTTTTGGTTTTGGGTCCATGCTGTATGCAAGTTCCTTTCGAGGCCCACGACGCCTCGCTAAATCTCACAATTCCAGCCCCCACGTAGTGCGCCTGTACCGTCAAGCTGATGTCATTAGGATCAGAAGTTGTAGCATGAATACAATAATCGTCGTCGCAAATGCTGTAGGAGTATATAGTGAGAGAGATGCTGTATGTACATTCGGATCCATGCAGTAAGTAATGTCACAAAACCACCAGCATGCACGAGACACAATAAGAGGAGAGCGGACGTGATACAACACAATGGGTCTAACGCGAAACCAAGAAAAATGATGAGAGAGAATTACAGTATTGCGAAAAGAGCATCGAGCAGCTTAGAAGAGAGGGTCCACTAGTTCGCGCTCACAGGGTCCGACACCGATCTCCCGTACGCCCCTGCCTCCTGTGGACCGAAATCGCCGGTATTCGCAGACTTGATCTCGACACTCGGTAATAGCGAGGAGCCCTGCACAGGATCAGAACCTGCTCGAGTCATAACGGGGGCCGCCACGCCTGGCGCCGCCTTCGGGGCCTGTGCCGGACAGGGCTGAGTACCTGGTGCATCTGCAAGCGCCGGCGATTCGGACACGGCCTGTCCGTCGTCGATGATCGCGAGGCCTTGCATCTGCTTTTCTATCTCCGCGCCGTTTGCGGGGGACGGGTCGGCAGAATCGGTCTGCCATGACGTGCCGTTCGAGCTCGGCGGACGAGGGCTCGTCTCGGTACCGGTCAGAGTACCTGTACCAGTCGTCGTCCCTTCGCTGACCGTAGACTGAGGCCTGCTGCCGGCCTGCACTTCTTCTGCGTGTTCGTCTGTCGAGGGAGGGCTGTGGTCGTGGAGAGTGCCCGATCTCGCATCGCCCTCCCCAGAACTGCCGCTCGCACTGGCAGCATCGTGCACGATCTCGTTCGCCAAGCCGCTCGGCCGCGACGTCGAAGCCGACGACGACGCAGGCAGGAACGGCGGGAAGTAACCTTGCGGCTCCTCCATCGCCTGTTGTCGCTGCTGCACGGGCGGGAAGTACCCCGTCTGCTGATGCACAGGCGCGCCGACGGCGGGGTTGATGTACGGGTTGACCGCATTCGAGCCGGCCGGACCCCAGTAGCCCCCGGGCGACATCGTCACGCCCGGCGAGAACGGCGTGTACGGCGACAGCATCGGCCCATGACGCAGGTGCGGCATGTACCCCGCCGCCATCTGCGCCTGTTGGTCCATCGTGCCACCAGGCGACGGTCCGCCCTGCGAGGGCCCCGACGGCGACATGAGGTCTGCCGACCCGCTCGATGGCACAGGCCCAGGCGACGGCTGCGGCACAAATGAGAACGACGGCATGCTGGGCGTGATAGGTGGCAGGCCGTACGGCGTCATGTTCATATTCACCATCATCCCTGGGTGGTTCAGCGGCGACGCATATGGCGACATCTGCGGATGATACACGGGCGACAACGTTGGAGGCATCGGGAACGCTGTGACCGGCGGTGGGAGTGCGATAGGCCCTGGGTGCGCAGGATGAGAGTGCAACGGATTCGAACTCGTAGACCCTGGCGACGCTATCGTAGGCGACGGCCCTTGTGTCGTAGGCTGACTGCTCTGCGAGGAAGAGGGTCCCGATCCCGGATCCGGGCTTATTTGAGTAAAAGCTTGTTGCAGCCCGCTTTGCTCTGGCGGCGTCACAGACTGTCGCGCCGAAGATGGTTCCTGTGCGGCCTGCTGTTGTGCATAGTGCTCCCTTTGGGTCTCAAAGATGCTTCCGGGCTGCATGACCTCTCGCTCAAGGTCGGTATTCGTCGTGCCCATTCCAGCTCCCGCCTGCCGCTCGCCCATGTTTGCAGTATGGTACACCTCGTACCCGCCGTACGGCGAGCCAGGCGAGAAGTCGTACGGGTACGGCGCACGGAACGCCGGCATAGGAATATGCATCTGCATCGTGCGCGAAGAAGTGTCGAGCTGCGAGTCCGAGTGCCGTGGCGCCGAGGTGGCTTGCATCTGCATCTGCATTTGCTGTGCATGGAACATCTGCTGCGCAGTATCAGACCGTGCACGTTCCAGAGGATTTGGCATTCCCTCTTGCGCGTAATTATAGGTGGGGCTGGGATCATCCGGTGCGGATGGCATGCGATACGACATCTGGTCCGTATTTGCGAGTTGTAGGGAAAGTAGGGGATTGTATTGCTCTTGCCGCTGTAGCTCTTGTCGTTGTTGGTCGAGTCGCTGCTGTTGCTGCTGTATTAGTATTTGCTGCGCAAACGTCGTATGTGATAATGATGGCTGTCCTGCATATGAGTTAGGATGGGGCGAGTGTGGTGCGGACATGGACATCCCGGCGAGGGGACCCGCTGATGCTGATGATGGCGTGAACTTGTCGAAATGTACTTTGAGCTGACGGCCATTGTAATCGTAGCTATCAACAAGATGTCAGTTAGGATAGCGTTTATGAGGGTTTACTAGCAAGATCATGAAGAGTCTCCCTACGCCCATCCAAGACCACCTCGCCGAGATGTGATAATGAGCGACATCTCGCAACATGACTACACATGAAAGGGTCCAAGACAGGTCGCTTTTCCTCGAAAACAAATCGACCTTGGCGCTGCTTGAGAAAAACTAGGAGCTCACCCATTGAACATCTTGACCGCCCTCTCCGCGTCGGCCTCAGTCGCGTAGCTGACGGTACCAAACCCGCGTGAACGTCCGTCCGGACCTGCATATACTCTGTCAGCAAGGCATTATTAGTTGTAACAGACGAACACACCCAGTGCAACATCGGCTCTCAAGATTGTGCCCGCTTGTCGGAAAAGGTCCTTGAGATCTTGCCATTGAATGTGAAACGGGAGCTACACAACGCAATCACATCAGTGTCAGTGCTTCCGAATACGAAGCCATCGCGCTGCAGATTGCAGATGGGAGCCAAAGCGTTCTGGTTGACACTGTTGGCGAGATTCTCCAAGCGATCCTCGAGCATAAGGTTTGAGAAGTCTGCAACGATCAACCAGAACCATTTTCTTATTCCTGCCATTCATCTTAGACGCTCCCGGGATGCAGCGCCCACGATCATTTCTAGGACTGAACGCCAAGTCCCCGGGCCTCTAGCGTCGGAGCGTGTACTGCGTCCAGCCAAGCGCACGAAAAGAACACTCACGTTTCCGACGAACAGATTGCGGCTCCTGTCTCCGGACACCGCGTTGCCAGTAAGTTGCGTGTGCACGCTGTGCGGCGAGTTGAGCGAGATCCCGTTCGCCGACGCGAGCAGCGGTGAGTTGAGCGACACGCTGCCCGTGGGCGACGCCACGCGCGCGAGCTGCGCGGCAAGGAGTGGCGCGAGGCTGTTCCCGGACTCCTCGTTGTTCGCGAGGAACGGCGAGGTGCTGCCCAGTCGACCTGCCGTACTCGCTGCGCCCGCGCCCGCCCCAGGAAACGGCGAGCTCACGCCCGAGTCGACCGCACCCATCATGCCCATGCCCAGCCCCGACGCGCCCACGAGCGCGCCCATGGAGTACCCGTCCAGCCCGTAGCCGCCACCGCCTGCGCCCTCGCCGCCCATGCTCATCGCCATGCTCGGCCCCATGCTCATCGCCATGCTCGGCCCCATGCCCACGCCGCCGCCGAGCCCCATCCTGTCCGGCCGCACCTCGAGCGTGCGCGTCTGCCACACGTACCCGTTGAACATGTCCACCGCGCGCCCCGCGTCCTCGGCGGTCGCGAGCAGCACCGTGCCGTACCCTCTGCTGCGGTTGTCCGGGCCCAGCGACACGTCGGCGCGCAGCACGGTGCCCGAGCGGCGGAAGAGGTCCTTGAGGTCCTGCCACCGGACGCGGTACGGGAGCTGGGGGAGCGTCAGCACTGCAGCGGCCGACGCTTGAGCGGGTGAGACATACGTTTCCTACGAAAAGCTGCGTGCGCGTGTCGCGCGGAGGGTTGGCGGACGGCCGCGCGCTGGAGGCGGAGGACATGGCTGCTTGGATCTTGGCCTCGATCTCGTCGTTGGTCGGTGCGCCTGCAGCACGGGGGTAAGGAGTGGATAGAGGGCAGAAGAGAAATGCACACGCGCCTGGTATGGATGCCCCGCTTGCGCCCGTTGTGTTCCCCTGAGGGGCAGGCGTCGGGCGAGGGCCAGTGCCTGCACGTGAGAAGGCTGGTTGGTGAGGGGGAGGCGAGGTGGGCAGAGAGGACGACATTCGAGATCCAGTTAGGTCCTAGATGAGGTCGAGATCAGTGGACTATTGATTATTCGCTGTGGACGAACGCGACTCGCCAAAGCGATCGAGTCGCGTTGAAATACAGAGAACATTACGCACGATGTCGAAAGGACCTGCCATATTAAATGACCGTCGCTGCGGGTGCACCCCTCGCACACAGCCCTAGCGATGACTCCACGCAGACTCCGCGACACGAGAGTCGTAAAAAGCGGAACTATTGGCCAGCTGGCGTCGAGGCGTGTATGTGAGCCCTGGCTTGTGTTGAAAGCGATCGTCGGTGATATTCCAGAGACCACGGTTGGTCGCTGGCGTGATGGGAGAGGTGTTTCGAAAGGCTTGGTGAGCGATGCGGGCGCTCCGGGTGATATGGGGGCCAGCCTTAAGGTTGTGAGGGTGGTGGTGGAAAAGTGGTCGACGCTGTCTGAGACGATGGCGAGGAGCAAAGAGCGTCGAGGAGGACTGCGAGGACGACGAGGTCGCCGCTGTGTGGTAGACGCCGCGCGTGTCGTCGAGCAGACCTGTTCGGAGCTTAGAAATTACATTCTTCGTCTCAAAAATCCTCGCGAATTGTCGTCCGGATGGCCGCTCCACAGCCCGATGCACCTATGATGTCATCCGTTGCCCCGCCGTCAACGGCGCGCCTGCCACGCTCCCTGCCGACGTCGGCTCCGGCGCGTTCCTCCGCATCGTCCGCCGTCTTGCACCCAACGTGCGCCGCGTCGCCGAACGCCGCCCCGACGCGACAACGACCGACGTTTATTTCCTCAATAAATCGCCGCCACTCCGACGTGGACCTCGGATCTAAACTTGCACGTCTTCCCAGGATCAATCTTGCGCTCAAACTCGAATCCTCTCCTCCTCAGGAGCCCATCTGCCTACAAATTCTCGTGGTGCCGCTGTTCAGCTTACAGAGTCCGACGCTTGGCTTCCAGCAAGGTTATCGATGCCCCATCCGCTTTGATTTGCTCCGATCCTGGACGACGGGCGCGGCAGAACAACATCTCTGAGAATTTACCTGGCGAAAGTTGGCATTCCTCCGGGCTTGGACCGCGTAACTTCCGTTGCGTGTGGAACGGCAGCCGCGGAAGTGTGGCGGCTACCCAACAAGCTTTCATCGGCGTGCACTGCGGCGACAGAAGCTTCGTGTCCTGTATTCGTGCCTCCCAATGGCATAGGAAGCTCGAGGCACCCCTGGTACGTGGCAGCCAGTCACGAAATACGCTGACCGGTCCGATTGTAGGCCACTGTTTGCATTGTTGCAGTGCCATACGGTTTGAGGTATGTGCGCCCTCTAGGAACGCGCGAGACGGACACCAAAAGCGCCGTGGCATGCGTTGCAAAGTCGTCCCGCACTCGGCACGCCGAACCCACGCATGCCATAGCGCTACAGTAGGGGCGGCCGCGGGGATATGCTAGGGGGTGCTCCCTGTGTCTACTGTCCAGATGTCGCAAATAACGCGCGGATGGGCGGATATCACAATTGTCTCGGCGTCTCTGCGCGCGCGACGTTGCGCACTCTCGATCACTACCATCGTGGTGGCGGCGGTTCTCGTACTTGGCCACCGTCGGACTTCGGGATTCATAACACACACAGGGAGATAACCCTTTCTTCTTCATACACCCTACATCATGGGCCGAGGGCCGAATTCAAGGATCGCCAGCGCAGTGTCGCGAAGGTCGCAACTCTAGGCAAAGTTTGACTCCTCGTCTCACAACAATCGACAGAGGAGTAGGATGACAACGCGAAGAGTATTACATGCATATCGCGTCTTCAGCGTAAATGTTCATCTCCCCCTAGCACAAGTTGTTTCCCGGACGTCCGTAAGTATTTGCCAGTTTCAGTTAATAGTAGGCGCTTATTTAACAGGACCTATTCGTCGAACCGGACATCAACCCTAGATATAACCGAACCGAAGCCTGGCGCTCGCTCGATTGTTCTTGACAAACGAGAGACTTTCCCACATATCTCAAGGTGCTTAGCCTACCGAAGGCTTATTTTTCTTCGCAGTCATACGTGCTGATAGTCACTTCGTAAACCCAACCCGACATCATCGCATCACCGTTGACGGGACGCGCGGTGATGCGCTGTGCTATGTGGTTTACGCCACAATTCCGTTCTGCTGCGGATCGTCCATGTGCATCCTCACGACACGACCGTCGAAGACGGAAATATGTTTATTTTTACTTGTGAACCACTTGGCGCGGTACTTGGATGCGCGTGAAGGTGAGCATCACTCTCGTCCTGCGCTCAGCAGTGTTTCTGAACGAGCCCAACAAGTTGCACGTTCACCGCGCGCCGCCGAATACGCAGTGAGTGGAGCCTTACCCACTGCCGGTGGTACGGCATATCATGGCATACACAAGATGCCTGCTCGGGCACGGTCATCTCAGAGGTCGGCCTTGGTCGAGGCAGCGCACCGTTCACAGGCGGACCTATTTCCTACACCAGCCCGAGGTACCGACTCGGGACTCGTTCGTTGCGGCCACACACCTGTGGCATCGACACCGTATACGAGAGGACGCTCGCACACCATATAAAAATCCTCTTTTGCCACCAACGTCCTTCACCAACCAGCTCGCACTCTTCGCCTCGAAGCTTTCGACATAGGGATATCGCAAATTGTTCGTCCTCTACCATCCTCACCAGCTCAACTCCAACTATGGACGCTTTCACAACCGCGATATCAGCCGTCATCCCAGCAGACACGCCGGAGGTTCCGCTAGACGGGGAGAGCAGCGGCCCTCCCACAGTGAGTGCCGGTTGCATCGTCGCCTGAATTGCTGTACGGTATCCTCCTTGTCTATTGGGGTTTAGCTGACACCCACATCGACAGAATGTTCACGGCCACTGCAGAGGCCTGACGTTTCGATGATGGAGAGATTTGCCTGATGTGTTTTCAGTGTTTCGCATTGTCGCTGTTGGAGCTCCACAGTATTCGTTCAATACACTCTTTGGCAGAGCCAAGGGGTTTAAAAAAAGGTGTGACGCCGTGTGGCCTGCACGTAAAGCTCTTTGAGAATATCTGGTGCGTTTTACGAGTCCAGCTTGCACACCACTTTTAGTACTTGCTCTGCGTATCGCTAGGAATGTGTGGACGAGTTCACCAGGAAAAACGTGAACGGTTCCATTTGGACACTACGAGTCCGTTGTTTGGTACATCCTCTCGGTTTATGCTAACCTATGCATTACTGGACGAGGAGCATGGATGTGAGGGGGTAGCGCCGCTTATCGAGGATCGGTTTGCGTCTCTGTTGACTTATATGCTGGATTTCTGACGAAGACTCTCCGTCGCGCTCGGCAGTATGTACCAGGTGAATTTTGTTTCGCCTGAGCGACGGGCTAACGTCAAGTTCATTAGGTAATATGCGAGGGCGCATCCCCTCTGTGATCCTGCGTACAATGAACATCGGATTACGCCACACAACTCAAATAGCGCATGCAGCTAGGTGTTGCGTGTAACAGTTCTCCTAGGTGAGCACCCGTCTCCGTTGCACGTGGGTGTATTCATTTCTATCTGAACGGCTCTCAAGGTGTGCGCTGCCTCTTGTTCGGAGCGCCGCGCGCCACAGGATTGACGGACAACGAACTGCTCATACGCCGGCGACTGGACTGCTCTGCTACGCTCCCAGCGGCCCAGGCATATTTGTGATATACGTGGCGTTCGGTCGGCGTCGGTGCCCCCTTGGCGATGCGGCCGACTACAGAGGAACGCAGACTCTGAACCGTCCCAGATCTAGCCAGATCCCAACCTCAGCGAAATGCGAGTCTGCCTGTGGCAAAAGAAACCATGGATGTACGTAGCGATGTAGTGCACATCCCCCGGGAGCCTGGGGCTACTTCTTTTATGTTCTTACGCGTGGCGCAGGGTCGCAGTTTCATGTTGTGGTGTATAGCTAGTAGAAATACAGTCAACGGTATTTCGTTGCGCACTCCTTATGGATTTCGTCAAGGCTGATTACCCGCTTTCCGGCTTATGCTGGTCTCTTAGATCGATAGTCATTCAGCGCGGAGGGAAGCATCAAAACGTCGAAAGTTTGAATTGCAAAATCTGGCATTGTGGGGATGATAGAGGTATATAAATTCTGAAGGATATTGCGTGCCCGAATCCGAAGTCAGCATATGCCGATAAATCACGACGATGCCGGTTCACAGGCATTGAGAGTAGTAGTCTGGAGGTATATGAGTACGTGTAGATTCGCCAATCTGTAGTGCTACTTACCGTTCAGAGCGGTGCAAGTGAAGCCTGAGGCACAAACAGTGGCGCCCTGCCAGCCGATACCGCCGCACTGGCCAAACTGAGCGACAGTGCCGACAGCAGTGCTCGTCGGAGGCACCGAGGTCACTGGCTTGCTTGGCGTCGACACGGGCTTCGTGGTGACTGGCGAAGAGGCAGGGATGGACACCGGGGAGCTGGCGGGAGGCTATGAGGGCCGGTCAGCGTCGGTTGGCACATGTGACTCTCCGTTGACGGACCTTTCCAGATTGCGAAGGGAGCGCTGTTGGGACGGTCGATGGCTGAAGCGCAGTGTTCCAGGTTGCCGTTGTGGGGTAGGGTGTGTCGGCCACGGTACCAGCGGGGTTACCAAATGGTGTCGGTCCGGGGACTGTGCAAGATATATAAGACGATGCGTAAGGTAAGTAGGTCGAATAACCTACTAGCGTAGGTGGTCAAGGTCTGGTAGATGTTGATGAGGATACCCTGGAGCCAACATCAGACGAGATGTCATAATAAATGCGATGAACACAAACAGGATCGCTCGCGCTGTAGGCACCTGGGAACTTCACGGTGGGAGGGGCAGCAGTGCCAGAACCGCCGACCTGGAGTAAACGGATGAGTTTGTATCAGGCAAGCACACGCCGCAGAAAGCACTCACGTTGATCTGGTAGCAGGACATGTAGAACCTGGGTACAATGAGAATACGCGCTTGACGCAATTAAGTCGAACTTACTGAGCACCACCAACACTGCTCGCTACGTGAAGGGCTGTCTCCCGTGTCAGCAGCCTCTTGGTGGCCAATGATGTAAATCGCTCACCAATGACTTCAGCGCGAACCAGATAATTACCCGGGGCAACGCTGGATGGCACGGTGAAGGTAAAGTGACCGCAGTTGTCCTTGAAAAGATATATATTCGCAAGCCGAGCTAGTCAGGGCGAATAAGAAACTTACGTTCAGAACCTCTGCATGAAGTCGTTAGTCTCAATGATTATCAAAAGTAGAGACGGGTAATCTCACCGGTAGCCCAGTAGTCAGGGTTGTTCGATGGGAGTCCCATGTCGGAGACCTTAAACCACGAGGCGGACGAACCGACTGCAGTTGTGGCGTCGTCAACCTTGGCCATGTAGATCTGCGTAGCCATATCAATAATTGTCACGGAGAATTATCTTTGCGCGTACGTTGATGGGACCCCAGTGGTCTCCGCCAATAGCCTCGTTGGCGCATGAACGATCGTTGGGCTGCTGGTGCATCTCGACGGTCAGGGAGTCACCAGCTGCGATGGAACAAATCAGCAGTCACCCTCAATCGTGGTCAAGGAAGAGACTTACGCATGACAGAGCATACGCCGGCACTAGAATGGGCGTTGGCATTGCAGGCGATGTCCTGGAATACATTGCTATCAATGAGTGACGACGCAAAGCAAAGACGGGTTCTTACGGTGCTCGTGACGCTGGTGACCGGGGAGTTGGACTGAGGAAGACGAACGCAGGCATTGCCTGCAACGTAAACATCAGCATCCGTCTCGCAGAGTAGCAGATAACGGAACACCGACCTTGATCGACACCATTGATCCACAACTCCTGGAATGTAGCATGAGCTGCTACGGATGCGATGAGCGAGGAGGCGAGCGCCACAGAGAAAAGCATGGTGGAATGTTTTACAGTAGGAGGTCAAGACTCGGGCGAGAGCTGCACAAGAACCTGGGGAAACAAGATGCTTGGCAACTGAGGCTTTTATGCAGTTCTCGCCCTGACCTGGAATAGTTCGCCTTTCCGAGGTATCAGTGTGATGTGGAGACCGCTGATTCCGAAGATGAGAAAGCGGACCAGTGACGCAGGCCCTGCTGGTGAATATCCGTGCTTCTTCCCCCTATGGCCCACCTGGAGAAATGAGATGCCCCGGATGTAACATGGGGTATCGTGTGGGGATGTCTAGCGAGTGGCACAGGCCTGACGGACAACAAGAAGTCAGCGTGTTCCGACAGGTCCAACTGTATTGGAAGGTATAGAATATCGGATGAACGTCCACCGTCTATTAGCCGAAAACATACCGGCAACGGCAGATCTCGACACGGCCCCGACGGCTGACTTGCCTTGAGACCAACCTTCTATCAACGCTAAACGTGGACCGTTCAGGATGCCGAAGCCAGAGAGAGCCGGATGTGCGAGCGCGAGAAATAGTCTGTGCCAATTTAAGCAGTAATTGATTAGATTCCCACGACCGCATAATTAGAACATAGACACTTCAAGCTAATGTTTGTACTCGTACATGGACACAACGATGCACAGAGCCCGCGCCAAGCGGAATCATGCCCGAGGCCTGCGTAAGTGTTTTATGGTTTATGACTGCATAGAAGAAGTAACTGAGCATAGCGTCCTATTTCATAGAAAATGAGGGCAAGGCGTGCTTGCCTCGGTACGATACCAAGAAATTATGAAGAGCTGCCGCCTGCAGGTGCGGCAGTGCTTGTTTTGCGCGTGCGTACCACTTTATTGCGGAGAGCACGCTCTTTGAGCTCACTCTCCCTTTTCGCCAATTCGTCCTGTTCTGGCTCCGCCCTTCGGCGCTGATATTTCGATGAATACGTATTACCTAGGATGTAATCATTGGACTTACCGGCATCGGTTCATCGTCATCTCGGCCTTTTCGTCTTTCTAGCTCCGCCTGACCACGAATCTTGAGTTCAGGTGCTTTTCCCTTGTCCTTGTTGTCCTTATCCTTGTCCACATCCATCTTGTCATCATCATCTCGGGGGCGCCTTGGTGGAGGTAGGCGGGAACCGCGCGGAGGTGCGTCGCTCAAGGTCCCGCTTCGATCACTACTGCGACTTGGGGTGCGAGCCGCGCGTCGTCGGTCAGGCTCACTACGTTTGCGCGGAGGAGACCGCGTGCGACTACGACTTCGGCTGTCGCTCGGACTACGTCTCCGGCGTCTCGGCGGAGGGGTAGGCGAACGACGGCGGCTGTAGTTGCGGTACGGCGGCGGCGATCGCGAACGCGACGGTGACGATGAGCGGCTGGGGGGTGACGGACGCCGGCGGCGTGGAGGAGGGGGGCTCCTGCTGTCTCTTGGGCGCATACGTCGATCGCGTGGCGAGTACGAGGGTGAACGTGGGCGGCGACGGTCCGGCGGCGAACGCCTTGGAGATACGCGTCGTGGAGGAGGCGACCGCGACCGTTCACGATACTGACGCGGAGGAGTTCGTGATGGCGAGCGCATAACAGGCGGGGTGCGAGGACGGAGTCGTCGTGGAGGCGGAGGTCCACGCGATCGTGACTGCGAGCTTGGCGAGCTGCTGGGAGAGCGCGAGCGTCTGCGCGTGGCGGGTGAAGGTGATCTACGAGGCGGGGGTGGGCGCTGCATGTAATAGTAAGAGTTAAAGCTGGGCCTGTACTAGCATACTATATCGAATACGTACCCCTCCACCACGATTGCCCCATCCTGAATCTCTTCCCCGGCCTGGCCTCCCGTCGTCGGGCGGTCCACCTCTACCCCGTCCACGGCCTCGGCCTCTACCGCGTCCAAAGTCTCTTCCACCGCGATCGCTCGCGCGTAGTTCGTCTAGTCGCGCGCGTCTGTCCCTTTCTTCAAAAGCACGTACGTCGCCTGCCTTCGCCTGACGCAACTCTTCTTTCTTAGCCTCAACAAGTGTGCGGGGTACGCCAGCAGGTGAATCTTGTGCCTCGATTAGGAGCTTCCAAAGCTCGGTCATGAAGGCTGGGGTATCTTTCGTCAAGAAACCAGTGAGGTTGATCTGCATTTTCCTGGGATCAGGCGTCTGAGTATGAGGTTAGACCGTCGACAACACAAAAGAACTGGACCAGTCCGCGTACTGTTTGCGCAGTATCTTCGAGCAAACCCATAGCGTACTCTACGACGACCTCATCTTCGAATCCGACTAGCTCGACGACTTTCTTGACCACCCATGGTCTGATGACAGATAGCTCGACCTTGCGCATATCAACCTGAACAGCGAGCCAATATTGGCAATTAATGCAAGAACCATGAGTGTGCCACGCACTTTCTTCTCGAACTCCGGAGGGAACTTCATGGTCTTGAGGAGCTTCAGCTCCTTGTCAGAGAACCGACGGTCCTGATCCGCAGATGTACCCTTGAAGAATCCTGCCAGCGAATTAGTTCGGGACATGCATCTGCAAAACATTACTGCACTTACCTGCATCCGCCATAGTCGATAGAGGTCGTGAGTGATGAGCTCGCCGTGACAGACGACTTCAAGTTCGACGGACGGCGCACAAGCGAAACTCAATTCACCTTTCTTGAACCGTAACCAC
>ALYI01004258.1:0-15628 GCA_001969225.1 Ceriporiopsis andreanae CBS 279.92 | reverse complement strand
CGAAAGCGGCAGCCGAACGGCTCCTAGAGCAGGATAGGCAACAGCATCACTGCTTTTGGGGCAAAGTAGGCTTCCACAACCACCTCAGCCATCAGTGAGTTGCTCGAGTCGTCAACCTATACACCCTGGCAATGTCTGAACTGTGATTGGCTAGCCTTCTGGCGGCATACGACTTCGGGGCGAGCGCGAAACAGCTGCAGGCCATATACGACAGGGAACAGGAGGGTTTGGACCCTGTGCATCTCGCGGACAGGAAGACGAAGACGGTAGAGGAGCAGCATGTTGAGATTACGACAAAAAGCTGGACCGAGTTTCTTGGTCAGGAGAAGTGCGTTCGTCTTAGCTCGTTCTCCGAATACCCTACTAATCGGTGTCTTGCCCCTTCCAGATACTACGCAAACTATCTAGCCTTCTTCAGCAATATCATTAGTGAACTAGGGGCGGGTGAGACGCTTGAGCAATACGTGTTTTCCCCTGCCGCCAACGGCAACGACGCGAATATGCTACTGCGCTTCGTAGGCGGAGCGTGAGTCCGGTCGCTGTATGAGAGGTCCTATACTGACTTTATCGCAGTGTTCATCCCTTGATTCAGACTGGAGTACGTATCTGCACCTGGAGATGTCGAGCATATTTTGACTCTTGTCCTTCCTTAGTATGCTGTAGAGTTCGGCAGCGACGCAATGGCTGCTCAAGGTCAGCTCCTGTGGGTCCGGCGGCCTTGATGTCCGCTAATACGGTTCGCAGCATTGGCTCAGACTGCGGTACACTCGGCTTTCAGACCTGAGATCTTCGATCTGCGTTCTCAGCCTGTACCGGCGAACGGACACACTGCGAGTGATGGCGCCATCGGTCGGCAGCCCACTCAGGGCTTGTCCCTTCTTGCCATTCTACGCGCGGCCTACGAATCCCCAATTCTGCATCCCGTGATGCCGTACGACCCCGACGCGCTGCTCAGCCAGCGTTTTCGCGACGCGCTCTCCGACGGGCGCCCCGAGGAGATCATCCGCCTCTCGAACCTGTGGTACGTCGACGCCGACTCACTGGACGCGCGCGTCGAGGAGCTCCTGTGGCTGGGCACGCTCCTGCTCGCGGGCAGCGGACGGCGGGGACGCGCGCCGCGGCTCGATTTCTTCTTGATGCACGTCCTCAACGCGAGCCTCTTCGTGCCGTCGCTCCTGCGCGCCATCCCGACGCCCGAATCGCGTGTGACCCTCGTGCGTGCGACGCTGCCCGTGGTCCTGGTGTACCTGCTCGTCCGCGGGCGCCCGCGCATCGACCCGGGGCTGCTCATGTCGTACACTGCTGTGCCGCGTCCGCCGGCGGGCGGCGCGACCGACGTGCAGCCTGACGCGTCGAGCATCGGCGACCCGCGCGATGATGCGAACGTGAATCCTTGGCCGGAGATCATCGCGTCCGTCGTGCACGCCCCCGATGCGCACACTGTCAAAGCGATCCGCGCTCTGTATTATGCAGCACAGAAGTATGGAACTACCCCTGCTGGAGGCGCTATTGGCGCGTTCAACGCAGATGGATCGGAGACCCACGCGGGCATGGCGAAGGTGGACGGCACAATCTTCGTGCGAGCTGCCGGCGTAGTCATGAACAGCTTGGGGTGGGTCTCGCATGGACAAAAGGAGGGTAAGTGGGACAGGAGCGCGCACGGATGGGACGATGCGTGGAAGGAAGAGGACAAGTGAGAGCGAAGCATCCATTTGTCCGAGAGCGGATCATCTTCAGTATGGAACCCGACAAACATCGTTAGCGGAAATAGTATGAATGTATTATAGCTGTAACAGTACTACGCACAGGAAACAATGGAGTATTGTCTGGAGCGTCCTATAGTCGAGCGCGTATGGAATGCAGGAGGACCTTCGCATCGTCATCATCTAGCTCATCTCTTGACTCAAATTCTTTCTTGTGCATCTCTTTCTCTGTAAGGGTGAGTGTAACATGGTCTCCACCGAAGTCTCCCGGTGCCGCATCTGTAAATTTGGGTGCTGGAATGATATGGTAGTGCACCTATGATGATGGGGTTGGGTAAGGGATCTCGTTTGGGCAAGATGAAGACGCACATGAGGAACTGCCTGCGCATATTCCTGATTGCACACGACATTGAGAGCAGTGTTGTCCAAGGCTGGAGAGTAGAGAAAGAGTCAGCGAGCAGCGTCATATATTTGACTTGATTGCACACACCTTCCGTAAGCGCATGAGCTACCTTTGAGACCGCCTCTCCGACCGCACCCGCTACGTTGGGCGGGAGTTCTGACACACGCGAAACATGTGCTTTGGGAATAACCAGCGTGTGTCCTGCGCGTAATGGCAGTATATCTTCATCGTCCTACATTGTGAGTCTCCTGATTATCGAGTTGAGAGGGAGCAACGACCTAGCACTGCGACGACCTTGTCATTCTCGTAGACCTTGAACGCAGGACCGTCCCCGCTTACGATACGACAGAATGGGCACTCCTTCGGTTGTTTCCAAGCGGTCGGTACACGCCGGTTTTCATGGGCCTTGATAATAAAGGATGTCATCGCGGCGGAACAAGGTGGTGGTGGTCAAGTTGCGGCGGCGGCGGCAGTAAACTTGAACGTGGTGGGTGTGCGGATATAGATATAAGACGCTGTACGGAAAGGCGCATCAATTGATGCGCTTTGCGGCGGGCTTCCACGCGATCGAGGTGTACATAATTGTTTTCGATTCTCACCAGTGCCACGACCATCGACCTCATTCTCCCACAGAACGGAGCACCTACTAGCCTCTGCGTATAAAGCCTGCTCTCACTGAAATGTCTCGGGGTAGCAAGGAAGCGGCTACGGGTATCCTCAAACATTCAATGAGAGATAACTACGCCGAACATGGCGTGGACGCGGTATGTTCGTTCGTGAAAGCTCGGTGAGACTATTCTGACCATCTCCTGTAGTACTACAAGAAGGTCGGATCGACATATCGCAACCCACATTTCCCCGGTGTCTGCAATACACTTTTCCTGTGGTTGAATAAGTCGGTCAATCCATCCAAATTTAAAGCTGCTGCGACCCAGCTCACAACGCTATAGGTGGTGGACGACAGAACACGAGAGACTAGAAAAAGATGGTTTCACAGTTTTTGACTTGGCCTGTGGTAAGCACTCGCGCTTTGCGGATGTTCCTTATTGCTCATACGTGCCGTCTTTGTTCCAGGGAGGTAGTATCTTCAGCCACTGTGCGACGGTTATCAGCTAAGACGGAGCAATGAATGTCAGCGGAGAAGTCACCATAGCTCTCCTCGACTGGTGGAAGACGGGGAGGGCGTTGCACACACAAGAGGCCAGTGGGCCAGCAGAAGCAAGACCGCGCAGAAAGCCCAACCCTTACACACCGCCGTCGATTGCTCCTGCTGCAGTCCCTCCAAGGCTCCTTGCTGCCGACCCCGTGAGCTGTAAAACATTTTCCGTGCATCTCGCCTCTGACGACTTTCTAGTACACCGCCGAAGCATTCCATCACCGAACGCAACTCCTACACTGCTCGACACTTTCGTTCAAGGAAGTTGCATCCGGGTCGTTACCGGAAAAGTGCATTGCACCGGCGAATCCGGACACGGCCGTATCGCCGTTGACTGTATCTAACCTAGAAGAGGACATGGTCGTGGAGATGGTCATCTGCTCGTTCGCACTGCATCTCATCGAATCTCCATCTGAGCTGTTCAGCCTTTTATGGGAGCTCAGGTACGTTGAGGCCATATCTGCCTCGTCGAATCTCTCGCTAAGACCTCTCAGCACAAAATGTCGCTTCCTGATCGTCCTCGCACCACACAAGAAGCCAGAGGTGAGTATTGGGTATTAGCCCATTCAAGTATAATCGTAAACTATAATGTACAGATAAAGGACGGATGGGGATGGACTAAGTGGGATGTAGACGCGTGGAATGAGTGTCGTCTGAGCGAGTTGAAAGGAGAGTTGCTACAAGATAGGTATGTCCTATGCTACAACTATGTGTGGTGGGTAAAATTAACGTGGTCTGTCCTAGGGTGCATTGCCGCGTATATCGCAGTTTAAACGTGCAGTAACGGAGAAATGTCCACACCTCTCCTCTCCATCCCGTTCCCTGTCCCCCGACGCACACAGGCCGGCCTCAACAGGCCGAGCGTGAAATCGAAATGAGGGTCTCAAATGCGAATCCGTCCAGCCTGAAGGCATGTTAGAGGTCTGAGGTGCGTCTCCATAAAACGGTCTACTTACGGGTTCGGTTTATGCGACAACGCAGTTGCACGACTGGTAGCCGGGCTGGACGTGCTCAGAGTCCATGGGGATTGATGTGGAGCCGCCGCGGCTTTGCTCGTCGTCAGACGTGATTTCGATGAGTTTGCTTTCGAAGACGTCCATTGCTTGGTAGTTGGTATGGAGAGGGAGAATATTAGAAAACGCTGTCGATGTGGTTTGTAGTGGGTTCGGGTGCAGGGGCCCACCCTTCTGCCTCCGTCTTATAAGCCGACCATCGGCTGCGGTGCGTGTCCTCGATAAGCTCGACACCCTTGGCCACCATATTGTCAACCACCCGCACGTTCCGCTGCGACGTAAGGTGCCTCGGAGCTTGTATTGTTTCCTACGCTTCGCACTGATCTATACTGGCTGACACTTGATCGTCTCCGCGCGTGCTTATTGTGTTGTCCGACTGGCCATAAATACACAATTGTGTGAGACGCGACATCTGCCTCTTCTTGGGCACGGTTTGTGTCCGCGTTGCACTTTTCCGTCCGCTTTGGCACTTAGATGTTGCACGGTGCGACCCGTCAATGCCGACTTGTACGTGACTGGCCAGCCCGTAGGTGGCAACCAATGGCAAACCAGCGTACCACATTGACAAAAGAGACATAAACAGCTCTTACCGAGTCAGAAACTCGCGCAGCGGCTCACTATTGTCATGCATAGCGAGGGCGGCAGTAGACCGCACCGTCTCGATGTCGGACTTTCCGGTGTTCTGAACGAAGCAGTATCAGGTAGGGCGGCATGTTGATCTATGATTCTGTCCTTGTATTGGGAGCCACATATCCGGTCATGGAATGGAGAAAATATGTAGGTTCATGAGTCCGCTACAGTTGCCTGAGCGGCAACTTGCGCTAATTCTGGAGCACCGTGTCAAACCTTGCTCCCAGACCGAGCCATCGCTTGCAAACGTTTGCTATCCCCACTCTCTTCGACTAGTCGTCGAAGAATGCTATTATCTTCTTGTAATAACTTGCGGGGCGTATCGAAACTAACCTGCAGGCTCGGTAAGCAAGCGGTCACCGAGAGAGTAGCTTTCAGCTTACTATACGGCCTTCGTCGAGAATCATCTGAAACCAGAGCCTCAGTACGTACCAGCAAGCAGGCGTGAGACTCTGCTTACTATCTTGTCTGCATTCATAACCGTCTGCAAGCGATGAGCGACGATAAGAACGGTGACGTCCTTCCCCAATCGGTCCTGAAGTGATGCTTGGATAGCAGTATCCGTTTCATAGTCTATTAGAACCGCATGTTACTTAGGTATATGAGGGATCGATGGCCGAGGAATTTTTACCTATGGCAGAAGTTGCTATAGATCACAGCCGACGTTAGTGCACAGTGTACCCGGTAGAGAGTCATTACGGACCTTCATCCATGATCAGGAGTTTGCTTTGACGAACGATAGCTCGAGCGAGAGCAAATATCTGACGTTGGCCGAAAGACAAGTTACCACCGGAATCCGAAATGTTGGTGTCCAAAGTAATGTGACTCGGTTCATTCGCGCTTTGCCGAGCGAACCAACCGGCAGATTGCAACGCATCGTTCAATACGCTGTCGGGATGCTCTGAGAATGGATCGAGATTTTGTCTAAGTGTACCTCGAAGGAGCTCCGGCTGAGTGAAGGATGATGAGTGGATATCGGCGATTCGCATGCGCTTAATAACATTGTTACATACCATTTGGGGAATTATTGTGATGTTGGATCGCAGCGCACTTAAGTTGACAGCGCTGGTTGGTAGACCATCATACAAAACCGTCCCATCCGTCAAGATGCAGCGAAGAAGTGCCAGAGTGAGCGAACTCTGTAGATAGTCGTTTTATTATCGATGGACAATGTATCGCGTTGATAGAATGAACTTGCCTTTCCGCTGCCCGTGCGGCCAACTGCTATATAGTCAGAAACACAATCAGCTGCCGTGGACTCGACACAATGCTCACCTATGCCTATGCGCTCTCCAGACCTGACTCTGAAAGAAATATCATGCAGCACATCTGGCCCATCCCGAGAATAACGAGCTGTTAGATTCTCCACGACGAGCTCGCCTGTGGCCGGCCAGTATGCTGGAGGGCGCCCACTGTTCGCGTCCTTTTCTTCTTGTTCAACCCTCAGATACTGTTGAATACGTTCCAGGCTATTACCTGTGGAGGACAGTCAGACACCGGACCTTTCAAAGCGAAACTTACGCACCGCTGATTTCCAGATCGTTGAGGACTCGGATCCACCAGAGAATCATATCACAGAACCCAACTAAAACGTGGTCAGTGATGCAACAAGGTGATGCGACGGATAACGGACCCGCCATCGTCAACGAAAAACCTGTGTTCGATGCGCTTGTGTCGTTCCCATAAACGAGGTAGGAGGCGAGGGCGGCAGCGAAAATACCGGCCAATGTTTGAATGCGGATGCACACCCACCTGAACAGAGAGGCGTGAATAATCGCATTTTAAGAAGAATCAATTGTAGCTTACCTGTTGAGGTTGAAGTTCATGCGAGCGCTACGAGCCCAGTGATCAATCCGTCGGAATGATTCCGCTGCAAGGGCTCGCTGAGCACCGTACGCTCGAATCGAGACTAGACGTGTCTTGTGAGTATGTTCTACATAGTCACGTATCGGCTATCCTTACCAAGTCCCGTGATGGCGGCTCCAAAATGCCCCAAGATCGGGGCACGAGCAATGCTCATCTCTCGTTTCACGGGCAGTTGCGCCTTCATGTAGAATTGACCGACCGCAAATCCTAAGAGCGAGATGGCAACTCCTGGAAGAATGAACGTGGGCGATATAATGAGCACACCCGCAAATTTGAGCAGCATCGACACCGTCATTTGCATGAGGCTCCCGAACGACATCGGGATTGACCCATCAACTACGGACGGCAAAATTAGCGGAGTACTGGAGAAACATTTCAGAGACTGACCGGCGTCGATGTCTTGTGTGCATCGTGCTATGATACGCGATGTCGGCGTCCGGTCGAGCCATCTGACAAACCGTAGTTAGAGGTGAATCAAACAGAAGGAGTGATGCTACGCTCACCTGAAAGTGGTACCAAGCACTGCAGTAGTAAGAGCATTATGAACACTGCGCGATGCTCGCAAACAGCCGTAGACGAAAGCCACTTTATTGATCACATAACCCAGGATGGAAATGAGGAGCATTGCAGAGTAGAGGGTGGCGTAGCTAGAGAATAATCAATTCAACGCAATCGCGTCCAGCGTGACACGGATGACTTACTGGGTTATGTTCACCCCGTTAGGATCATGGCCTTCGTACTGATCAGCCCAGTATCCGAGGTACCACGCCTGCAGAGTTTCGAACGAGCAGGTAACCAGTAGACCGCCAACGAAGAACGTCCAGAAACTGATCGGGTGTTTGCCACCCAAGCCGGTGAAATAAAGGTTTACTTTTTCGGTTGAGCGCTTTCATGCGAAAGAAGTTAACACATAACTTACAAGCCGACCACCCGACATGTCCCAACGACACTTCTTCGGACACAATCAAGCTAGATTTGGAGGTTTCTTTGCGAGTGGCATGTTCAATCACATCGCTATCGCCAGTCGGCGCCTGCTGAGAAGTAGTGTCGGAGACGAGTTTCAAAGTCTGTGGAAGCACCCTGGCAGGTATGCCCTGACTTGCGACACGACCGTTAGCGTCCATAACAACTGCAAAGTCCGCGATTGCATGGACTGCGAGGATGTTATGAGTCTGAAGGATATTGATCAATTTGGTTCCTCAGTACTAGAGAGGATGTCACGTACCACGAGGATGACTGTGCGCCCTGTTATGAGATCTCCCTTCAGACATTGATCGACGATCCACTTAGTTGTGTGTGCATCGAGCGAGGCGAATATCTGTCCGAACGGATGTTGAGTTAGAAAAATGCACAATACGCAACGATCTCACTCACGTCGTCCAATAGCAGGATGTTTGCCGAGGAATACACTGCACGCGCGAGAGTGATTCGAGCCTGAGTACTGAATGTCAGATGAACTGATATTCTCATAGGTCATGGTATACCTTTTGACCACCGCTGAACAATTACATCAGCATAGCCCTCCAAGATTCGCTTTGAGGGAGAGCATCGCCCACACACCTTAATGTGATTCCCTTTTCTCCGACTTCCGTCATGTCGCCAGCAGCGAATAGGCTCAAGTCCGGTCTGAGTGCGCATTGGTAAAGGACTTGATTATACCTTTCATCGTCGTACTGGGCACCGAACAGGATGTTGTCCTGCAGCTGTATCAACACGGGAGTACCGAGCGAGAAATCCGGGATGACGCACTCGTATAGTTTCGTTGAGTACCCATGATTCCTGTGCAGCGTAAGCGATTCCGTTCTGGCGAGGAAGGCTTATATATGAGCTCGGCCCCGATGGAACATAGTGCATTTCCCCTGGTTTAATTGATTAATGAATATCCTGGATTATCGCAAATATGATCCAAAGGTTCACCTAGCAAAGCCATCAGTAAAGACGTCTTGCCCGATCCAGTGGGTCCAACGACGATGTTGATCGCGCCATGTTTGAACGTGAGCGCGCCGCGAATTTGTAATGCGAAGGTGCGTCGCCCAACT
This sequence comes from Ceriporiopsis andreanae CBS 279.92, assembly GCA_001969225.1. NCBI lineage: Eukaryota > Fungi > Basidiomycota > Agaricomycetes > Polyporales > Meruliaceae > Ceriporiopsis > Ceriporiopsis andreanae. The sequence continues at coordinate 6,818 of ALYI01004258.1, read as the reverse complement.
CGACGAGCTTCAAGCTCTTGTTCGCTACTCCAGGTAAACGTAGCATCTTGGATCCCAATAGCTAGGTCTCGCTGGTCGGGGAGGTGCAGTGCAGGATCGCTTCGTCCAGTTTCATCAGAGTATTCGTCCAAGAGCTCCGTCTGAACAAATATCGGCAGCCATTCACAGACGCAAGAAGTGACTAGACGGACGCACATGTAACAGGTAGTCGTTAAGACGATCTAGAGAGACCTTGGCTGAATCCCGTTGAGCGTGGGTATACTGACGAAAAGGTCTCGCGATTACCTTGGATCAATCGGGGTATCATGCCGGATCCCAGCCTCAGATCCCCTTGTAACATCTGGAAGACGGTCACAGATGAAAACACACGGGAAGCTAGTGCGATGGGCTGGATCAGCATCTACATAGCCGCTGTTATGAGAATTTCCGTACCGGTGAGCTCTTGCTTCATGACCACGGTCTGATAAAATCGTGAGTGATCATCATGTGGAGTATAACATGCAGTGAAGGCTGACATAGGTCAAAAAGGTGAAGAGCATCGTCACGAGCGGTATGGTAAAGCTATTACACCAGATTGAGTAGACATTCACCCGCTTTTGAGCCGGGACTTACGTCGCGAGCGTGGCGGATACCTCAAGGAGCTTGAAGCGTGTTATATACTTGAGTTCTTTTTCGCGTGCTTCAGCCAGCGCGGCATTCATCTTCGGTTCCCAACCAAACATCTACGTCCAAGATCAGCCTGGGTAAGCACATGTAAAGGAGAGGCAATATACCTTGACCATACGAATGATATTCATGGCTGCTGCGAGGTTAGTAACATATTTGCAAATGACTCTGACGCAAAATCGTACTCTCAACGACCGCCTGTACTCTGCTATCGGTCTTCCGAGCCATCAGTTGCGTTTGATCACGATCGACAGACGACGAACCTGTTTCATCTTGTCTCTCTGCACCTTGTGGATCATCTTCGAGATATAGCCAGGAATGGTGAATAACAACAGCACCATGAGCAGCATGCCGACCAGTGCACTACAAAGGATTGTTTATATCGTATCAATTCAGGCGTTACTCCACGTACCTCCAGCCCAGCACGGCGTACAGAAAAGCCACTCCGAGACAAATTTGCAGAGGAAGGTACAGCACTACAGAGAGATGAGTCGAGATAAGTCGAATAAATAGCGGGCTACTCACCAACGTTGAAGGTATCGACGCCATTGCTCAAGCTCTCTAGATCGGAAGTGATGAGATTATTTAATTTTCCGACAATGTTGACACTCTTCGACGAGCTCGCAGGTGCCTGGGACTGGTCTCCAGCAACCTGCTCAGTACCGGGCAGCGCGTCTGTATCTTCGTCCGTCTCTGCTGCTTGTTCTGTTGTCTCCTCTTCAGCTGCAGTATCCGCCCGGCGCGAGGGTGACGAGACTTCAGCCTTGACGCGTGCGCGAAGAGCATGGGTGAACATCAGCGACGTCAGCAATCCTTGCAAATTCACGCGTAGTCTCGTCTAAATCTAAAATTAGTACCACCACGAAGCTATATCTACTCACGTACCGCAATGAAAATGGATCGTTGAAAGACGACAGAGTTGACAACCGGACCAAAGGCGATCCAACCAATCCAGACCCATGGGCGTACAAAATCCGAAGTGCGGTCCTTTGCTAGGTAGCTGCAATCAAAGTCAGATGTTGAGATGTCTTGCCATTACTATGACGCACCCGAGGATCTGAAAGATACCAATGGGTACCATGTAGTTTGTGACGCTCTGCAGGATAGCGTCAGAGACAGCCGAAAGAAGTGCTGACAACGATCTGCCTACACGTAATGTGATCGTCAAAGCCAGAAGAAACACTTCACGAGCTTGAAATACTGTTGTCAACGTCTGAAGGCCCGGTGCAAAGCAATCAAATGCCAACCGTAAGTCTTCATTAACCCAAAAAATACATGTCTCCTGCTTTGCGTCACCAAGGGGTCCAGGTTCTACATCATGACATCAGCCTACGTGACAAGGAGCAAGGAGTTGGGCGTACAGAAAGGCCTCTCTTTGTCACATTCTTAGTGTAGTCATAGTCGGCGAGAGGTGGGAGCTGCTCTATCGACATATGGGGTACTCGGTTGCCCATCCATATAACGGGATCTAGAAAGCTGTAGTACAGCAGCGACAGAAGACATGCTGTCTGCTCTGGATTAGGTCGCGCCGCTGCATCCTATATGGAGACATGAGTCGCAGTCGTCGGTAAACCACGAGACGGCTCACCGCAGGATCTACGGGTATATATTGGCGTGGGACCAGCAACGGGACGAACACCGCAGCGAATGTCAGGATTCCAATCTTGACCCAGAGAATTCGGCCCTGTGCAGCGTCCATTGGTTGCAAGGTATACGTAGCGAGTGGCCAGATATCGCGGTATGCGAATACGGCCCAAGTCGCGAACAGCACCAGGACGACGTGGCTTGTGGCGATTCTGCTGGATCCGGAGCGGTACCAAACAGATAATACAGATAATAGGAGAGCATACGTCTGTGCCAAAGAGTCGTAAACCTCACATATGCTAGGGAGAATCGTATACGTACGTATACGCTACTCATGGCGATCTGAATGTATGTGTCCGCATCCCGATGTTGGCTGATCGTAGGCGTCGCCACGTGTAGAACGAGGAGTGCAGCGCACGCTACCAATCGCATCACCCTGAACGTGATTATCCCTGTACCACTGAGCTCTTCAGCTTGAGTATCCGCACTTCCCTTCGCGTTGCCATCGGAGAGGTCGTTTACACGAGTTCCTCCTAGCCTCAGCCGCCGGACCGCAGAGATAGACCTCGCGTAGTTCACTGTTTTCCACAACGTTATGTCGAGGAGTGAAAGTATGGACACGTATGCGGGGAGAAAACGCGTGTCAAACAACACGCTGTAACTGGGACGTGGTGTCAGTCTCAACACCTGGTCAGGAGGGGTGACGTGAATACTCGCAAATAGTCCGGTATTCCGAGTGTCTGTGAGCCTAATGAGGCAAACATTGCTGGAAGGTCCCAGTAGCGGTCTGCTGTCGCAACTTGGGTAGTCTTGCAAGTGGAGGCAAATAACGCTTTATCGGCGAAGTAGGTCGAAGGACCAAGGTGTTGCAGTGGAGGGGCGTATCGAGTGCTACTCAAGCGTACTTATACCGCCCAGCACCGTAAAGATGCTGATAAGAACTCTCGACACGTGGGCGCATCAGGTCGTCGTGAAGAACACGCCGACAAAGGCGCGAGCTTGCGACATGTTGACTATCAGGCTCGGCGAAAACAGACCGCGCTGGCAGATCGTACGCCGAGTGTATTGGCGCTGAAGCTCCCTAGTGCAGCAAGCGAAGCAAGAGGATGTTTGAAAGAGCAGGCAGTGAATGCACGACCTTCGCAGACACTTGGGGGCTGCAAAGAACGGTGGTCGCGTCGCGACTGAAACCTGAAATATAATTCGGGCACGTGCGAAGCACGTGTCGAAGACAAGAGTCTGTGGCCCTGCGGCGCGGCCGTGCGGGGTGTTCTGAGGTACATCTCACAATGCGCGGCGACAGTTCCCCACACCGCATTGATTTATCGAGCAAATGTCCCACACAGGGCTTGATTGCCTTGTCTCTGCTATTTTCAAGCATTCCCAGAACTAAAGGCAGTGCTTTCCTTGCGTCTGCAATGTGTGGGCACGCCGCGGTGCAGTCCAATCGTGAATCGTGCGCGTGAACATTGAACAAAATCTTTGATGTGAGACGTATGCATCCCTTTTATCGAATCGATAGTGGATATGTACAATTGCTAATGATGAATTGGACGAGGTATAGACTGTGATACAGTATGACGCCGAGTAGGAAGTGTCGTGTGCATATAACGGCTGGGGAGGGTGGACGAAATAGTAGTGTTGATCGAGATAGACACGGGGAGCCGAATGGTCACTGGTGCACCGGCGAATGCTGATAGGCGGGGAAATGCTTGATGCACCGACAGAAAATGCGCGCTATGGGTGCTATCATGGCCCTTGAGGAGGAGGGAGGTCATCGCATCTTGCAGCGTCGTCTTCAGGATTTTGCGGACTCTGGACAGCGCCATGATCAAAAGAAGGGAGCTCGACGCCGCTTGCTGATGCGGGGGGCTCGGTATTTGGCTGTAGAATTGTATTCTCTAGATGATGTAAATCGGGGGCCGACAGGTTGTGGATGTCCTGCAGCGTCGATGGACCGAATATACGGAGATGCGCCGTGGTCCCAGGCGCAGGTACAGGCCCTCCTGCTCCGGCCAACGCATAGAGTAAGACCCATAGATAGGTGCAAAAGAGGACGAAGACAACCCGCTCCCAAATACTAGTTTGTGCAACTTGATTGTGGATGTGCTGGACGCGGGAGAACGACGTACGCGGCGCCGACGACGTTTTGCGATGGAATGATGGACCAGAGACTTTGTCCAGCGCCGCCGGGGCTGTCCAGGCATGGTGCTTCCGAAGACTGCGCTTGTTTACGGGGGGATGTGAGACGGTAGAGATCTCCGCATTTTCGAGCCCCGAATCCGAAGGACGAGAGGACAGAGATATGGAGGTCGATGAGCTTGAGGTGCTCGTACCCGTCAGGCTGGGGATGCTTGAGGACCAGGAAAGCGAGGACCAGTCGTACTTGCTACGCGACATGGCCATGCCTACTTCGTCTTCCGAGCCGGAGGGCGGTATTGAAGAAGCCATGCAAAATATCCTGTAGTAATACGCGTTCGAGAGCGATGTAGACGAGAATGGTTGGGTCAGTTTTTCGTATACGTGGTGGTTGGAATTCAAGATGCATGTCTAGACGCTCGCGATGAATATCAACGAGCGTCTGTTACCTAAGCGCCACACGAGACAGCGCGTCGGCAGGCACTCATGCCCTCCTCCCATGTCCACCATAGGTGCATCCCCTTTGCACGGCCTTCTTCATCGCGGAACACACTTCCGAGTAGTCATGACGCCTTTTCAGACGCGCCAGGAGCTATTTGAGACAACCTGACAGTTCAACCGTGTTCAAGCTTCAAATCCGAGGCGGTGGTTTTTTTTCGAGCCCAAGTCGTACGTGGTCCGTCAATGCGACTAGGACCTTTGTGCATGCTCAACGCGCGACTCGACGTCCCCGCTTTTTTGTTTGACAGAGCGATAGCAATACTCTCCACCCGTCAATCTCGTTGGCCTTGGCTGCAGCTGCGTTCGTCTCGTGCGCTGTCGTGACGCGTCGACTTCTTGACTGATGCCTCTCGGTCTGAGTCACGAAGCACACGCCAGGACGTATTAAGTAGACACCCTCAACCTATCGAGGCGCTGTCTGCAGGCGTTCGCGCAGTGCGTCTACAAGGCGATTGCCGCATCAAGTCCCACATAATCATTTTGAACCGCTACTTCAATTGTGAACGCGCGAACCCACACCTCCATCACCTCAGCCAGCTCGCTGGGGATCGGACAAGATCCCCCGTACGTACGCTCAAGGCAGTTACTAGAGTTGACCTACGGAATCTGATGTACTGAACCCCTTGAATGCAGCGTACACGCCGTGTTGTGTTACACGAGTCCCGTCGACGGCAGCCGCTTCAGGTTGCAAATCGTCGAGGCACGGCTTTAGTCTCTTATTTTCATTTCTGCTTCTGCATCTTCAGTGAGTGCATCTGTTGCAGGATCGTCGCAATCGCTGAAATCTGTTTGTAAAAGAGACCTTCATCAGCAGACTTAAAGAAGTTGTCAGAAGCTCGCCGAGCACGCACAGTCATGCCTAGCGGCATCGCTATGCTACCTGCCGAGCTTCTGCTCCATATTTTCGAACTCGGAATGTGCGTCGTAGATGAACAGATCGAAGTCGATCTGGACGACACAATCGACACCGATGGCGATTACAGTGAAGACGTCGGGAGGGAGGACGTAGAGGAAAATGAGGCGGATGAAACAAGAAACACAGCTGGCGAAAACGGCCAAGATGTCGGGAAGAAGCGTGGAGGGGCCGGTGAGGCAGGTATTGTGAGGCTCGATGGTGCAGAAGATCTTCGGGAGGACGTCATATACAGAAGTGACTTCACTCGGATGTGCCTTGAAAACGCGGAGAAATGTCTGGAACTTTGGTTGGCAGACGACGACGACGCGGAGAGAAATGCTCCATTCCACGAGACTGTCAGCCACGTCTGCAAACATTGGCGGGAACTCGCCCTAGCACGCCCTTCACTGTGGACATCCATCGAGCTCTCAGGTCGACTAAACGTGGACAGGACCGCCGCGTACCTCGAGCGCTCTCGATGTTTTCCACTCAAAGTAGCAATCGACTATACGCCGTACGAGAGTGACTGTGCTTCGGAGCGAACTCTGATGCCCCCAGTATCCGATGCAGACTTGCTACCGTTGAAAGATCTCGACGCTTTCTTACAGATGATGGGCCCATATTCGACATCCTGGCGGTCATTCGACGCCAAAGTCGATCAATATCTGCTCATGCAGCGCATACTCGAGTCCCTCGGGAGTATTCATTCTGCACCACTTCTCGAGGACCTGCGTTTGGTTGTCATCCATCCCCCCACGGAAGAAGACCCGTATGGGTGGCCTACCGTCGGTGACTTCCCGGAAGCATTCCGGGAGCAGGACTTCACGCTTTTCCAAGGCAACACACCGAACTTGCATTCTGTCATCCTTGACTGTGTGCACCTCGATTGGGAGCGGTCCACGTTTCTCAGTGGACTGGTCGAACTTGAGCTGTCGCGTCACGAGCACGACGTGCGCCCAAGCTACGAAGTGTTTTGGCGCATGCTCCAATCATCATCCAGGCTACGTCGTCTATCGTTACGCAAATCTGGCCC
>ALYI01004257.1:0-27975 GCA_001969225.1 Ceriporiopsis andreanae CBS 279.92 | reverse complement strand
GCTAACGATGTGGCGGCACTCCTGCGGCACTCTGCGGCACCTCTGCGGCACTCCGCGGCTGCTCGCGGCGCCATGCGGCACTTTTCCTATGCCCGTGTATTTCATGTCACGTCTAAATTTTTCTGCGAGATCCAAGTGCAAGGCCGCTCAAGCAGGACTGCGCAACGATAGCGTGGCGCAATTCTCTTCGGAAGTCACAGTCAAATACTCAGGCTACATTTCCAGGAAAGTTCAAACATGATGTCACAAAGCTTCATAGACTCTAATATTCTCCGTGGTGGTCAAATTGGCCTGACATGGAGTGGGTCAATAGTGCCGATCTGTGGGGTAGTACTCACACACCCCTCGAACCTTCCACGTTCAGGGCAGTCCCGTCGCAGCGCCGACGATCCGGCACCAATTGGTTTGTCATTCCAGTGCAAAGTGCTGCTCAGTACATACTGCGTTCTGTACAAGTGACTTTGGCAGTAGTGATCCGCCAAAACACCGACGCGAGCTATTCTGCTATTAGGAAGTCGCGACCACTTGAATAGATATTGACAATATAGTTTGATGTCGGGGATGAGAAGGGGCGCGTCTGAAAAGACATAGCTCCGGATGCCGACATGAGTTTTTGAGTGAAGTAGCAGGCCACACAACTTCTCGTGGACACAACATACGGGCGGTTCGACCTTCGCGGGAAATGCGATGTGGCAAACATAGTGCGTGTATTGCCGGATCTGCGAGAAAGGTGGTTTGAGCTATTTTTGTGCATAAAATAGGGTAGGGGAAAAGCGAGGAACACATGTATTGTATTGACTCGGCTTCAAGCCGCGGTCGCACCCGCTTCGCGTGAGAAAGTGCCCGGGCATGCCAGTCGATCCGCTGAGGTAATAGCGGACAGCGGTGAGTAGCATCGTGTCAGCATGAGTCGCGACAAAGTTTGCGAAGCAAACTCGCCTATCTGTGCAAAATCTGTCCCAAAGTGTCAGACTTCTGTTCAATTCGGGGTCATGTCTCTGAAATTGAAACTCACAGCAAGGCTCACCACGGAGAAGGCTGTCGCGCTTATGCTTTGGCTTCGCTTCTCTTCCCTCGCGTAACACGTGTATACTGAGCCCGCCCCTACGCCCCTATACACTTGCCTGGCCCGACGAACCCAAAAACGAGGGCCCTCGCAGGACACTCGTCAGGGACACCAAGCAGGTACAACGCCACTGTGGCTTTGGTGAACGAGGGCTGGTTCCTTCGGGGTGTGTGTTACGTATCCATCGCAGGCCGCGAACCAGCACCGCGCCACACGAGCCCCAAAGGAGAGCCATGTCCATGGCGCCTGTATGCACTTCCGCCCTGACACGTGTGTATGGACTCCCGCCCACGTCGGGCTGGCTTGAGGACCGCGAGAGAGTTCCCACATCTGCGCGTGCAGAGTTCAGTCGTCTTGACGTGCAGCCACAGGCGCTTTCCGATTTTTCCAGTAGAACGATTACGTGTGTACGCACCTTAAAAGCGAGTCAGCAGTTGCGCAGAGCGATACAAAATTATGCGCACGTACAAGAAGTGTTCTGTCTTGATGACAGCGCGGCACGTGTGTACCGTACACCGACTGCGTCGTTCTGGCCTCACTGACGGTCCGGCTACGCGCGCCGTTGGGCTTCGATAATTCCGACTTCCTTCGGGGCAGGCACGCAAATCGTTGAATGATATGTGATATGTGCGACGGAGAACACGTATTGCTGGAGAGCCCTCACTGCTATTTCATGAATTTCGTCCGCTCATGCATCCTCCTGCACAGCCCAGCCCTGCCCAATGTAAAAACGCGCATCAGCAACTGTGCAAAGAAGAAGCACGGACAAATATCGCGCACCTTTGCAGGGACGCCACCATCAGTGCTTCCCGCCTTCGAACGGCGGGCGAAACGCGTGGAAGACACGTTCATCTGGAAGTGATGATCGCATTCGCGACGAACGTGAGGGCTGCGCTGTCAAGGTCGTCAACTCTACCACTGCGACATACTTCACTTGTGATGCATGACGACGGTTCTAGCGGGTCATAGATGGATGGATAGATGGATGGCGGGTGGGCATCGCGCTGCTGCGATCCTAGTACGACGTGGTCCTGGAAGCCAGCATTTTGGCCACCTGCAAGCAGGGAGGAGTAGGGCAGAGGGTAGGGCCTGCCGCCAGAGCCACTGGCTGTGGCGCCCTGATAATCAGGACAAGGGTCCAGGGTTGTTCCTCTGCCCGTGAGAGGCCTGGCGGAGTGCATGTCGTGCTTCGTGCGTGCGCGGAGCCATCCCTTCACCAGTCACCTGGCCAGGCGCAGCGGGGACTCTCCCAGGAGTGACGGCCGAGTCACAGAGCTGGCTTCTCAACATGTTGCCGCGTGCCAACGTGACGGTGCTAGAATAACTCGCGGGCTTCTCGCCTCCAGAAAGCGGCCCCGCCGGGACGACGCCTGGGAGACTTGCGGACGTTACGGAAATCGAGCTGATATGTTGGTACGGTGGGAAGCTGGAAGCACGCTTGACCATGCACTGCGCCACATAAGTGAGATGCTGGCGCGGTGTGCAGCCGCACGCCCCATTGCCACGGTGTGCCTGTGGGCCATCCGCCCGTCGTGCATCATTGTTGGCATTGGCGGCTGACGTGTATGGTTGCGGCGCAACAAATGCACGGGCTAAATAATGGAGGCAGACCTGTCAATGTCACGCTCTGTCGGCGCACCTGAGGCGCACTCGGAACCGTATCCGATCTGCTTGCGCTGGCGAAGCGGCGAACTTCTGCACAGCCTGCGGAGAGATAAGGCGTGCGGCTCTTTTGGGCAGAAGGGTCCACGACAGTCAGGGCCTGCTTATGAGAAATATGCGAGACATACCGCTGCTAGAAGGGTTTGCGATTGCCTCCTACGGGAAAGGTTATTTTGGGCGTCTGGTATGATGGTTGCGCTGTCGGGGGTACACAGGGTACGCGGGACCGTTACGGTCACGCTAAACGTCTTCTTCGGTTTGTCCATCGCTGAAGTTCATGAACAGGACACTTGAGGGATAGTATCGTCTCGAATATCATATGTTCAAGCTTTTTCCCTGGTCAGAATAAATCACATGAAATTGTGACGTCGTGCCATAAACAAAGCGTCCCATACTAAGACGCATGGAATCTCACGAACACAGTATCGAAAACTCGAGACGTTGTGATGGCTCACGGAATTCTAACTGTTATGCGAGCTTTGTGCCACAAAAACTAACGGAGTAATGATCGAAAACTTTCAATTGGACAAACGTCGCAGAATGGAAATCAGACAAAGCGCACCGATATAGCAGTTATCCTCTAAAAATCGCGCACCGTGTCTGGAAATCGCTGCACTCATCTGTGAGACTGCAGCACGATGATGACGGCTGGCATCACCGTTGCCACCTTGCAAGCCTGCTAGGAGTGTGGCGTATTTTCGAGGCAAGATTAATGCCCCCCGTAGCGTGGGAACGGCTCATCATCTAACATCGTTGTATCAGTAGAGGTTCCAGACACATGAACAACCTCGTACGCACTGCGTTGCAAGGAGGTTTTGCAGACAACTCGAGCCACGAAACTAATTGGCTGAAGGATTGATGGCGCCAAGGTTGTCACGCTGAGACCCCGGGATCGGTTACCGCCCTTTTGCAGCCGCATCCAGAGGGGGACAAGGCCCACGTTCGGTGGGGCTGTGAGTCGTGGGTGTCTTCATGTCTTGGGAAGTCTGACTGTGTATACGACCACGACAAAGCGAGCGAGATCTAGAGCGGCCTATACATCTTTTGAGATAGCGGTCGCTGCGCTGCTCGAGATGGACCTGCAGAGCCGACGAGTACATGGCGATATGTGGCTGTTCACGCCAACGTTCACGACAACATTGACCGCGGAACAGGGACTGAATTGGGTGTAGGATGGAGGTGGCGGACGAGCGGACCTGTATCACATCAAATGGGGCTCCGCGAGGATACTTGGTCAGGGGATGGACGCCCGCCACGATTCTGGCAGTACGAAGGCCTGAAACGGGATTCGGAAGGGGAGATACGAGTTGATGTGGACCGAAAGAGGGAGAGAGAGCGCTCATGTACCTAGGTGGCATGATAGGCTGGAAGGGCGAGCGTGAGCCCCCGTATCTCTGCCTTGGTTACGTTCCTCCTTGACTCGCGACGACTTCTGAAGAGTGCTCGAGGGTGGTGGTCACCTCGTACGTTGGTGGTGAGTGCAAAGGACCAGTAAGGGAAACCCCTTACATAAGCAATCTGTTACAGACCTCTCAGAAACGACTGAAAATTCGTACCCCGCCGCTCCGCAACCAAGAGCGAACCTTGAAGTTTGCTGGTGCGTTTTACTCGAACTTTATTTTAGATTTTGGAACTGATTTCCGCTCCCGACCACGACGTGTTCGACGACCTCGACGTCTCGCTCGACGATGCAATCCGCGGTGACCAACAATGAAGCCATCAATATACACACGACATGTCCCACGACCCCCATCCCTCTTCGAGCACTTCCCAGAACCCGCCGAGCACATGGACAGAGCCACCGTGGTCGGGGTGGATAGAGACGACGGGGGATGCGCTCCTAATCCTCGAAGCCGCGCGGCGAGGTCTCATTCCACGAGTCACCCGTCGACTCGTCGACTCTGAACGCAAGATGATCACATCGGGCTCCGTCTTTGTCTTCGACGAGGACGAGAGTGGCATCAAACGGTGGACAGATGGCTTTTTCTGGAGCCCGAGTCGCATCCTGGGCAATTTTCTGCTGTATCGCGAGACGGAGAAGCGAGGGGCGGGACATCGCAGCGCGCGCGCGGAACGCGAACCTACCATCACCGAAGAGCAGCAGTACGGGCCCGATGGTGTCAAGCTCGAAGGCGGCGGCACGTCCCTCAGCAGGCCCAAGAACGAAGCAAATCGGCTTGGGATAGACCGCGTGCGCGAGCGCAGCCTCGTGGGGAGCTTGACGAACAGCTACAAGTTCAAGCCCGGAGGAATGATGAAGAAGGTGAGCACTTGTATGATCGATCGTTTCTGCACAGCGATGTCAGAAGATCTGTGGGCGTGGGGGGATCTTCAGTGCGTCTGTCGCGGGGCTTTTCCACTCAGCGAGGCTATCCGCGAAGAGCACGGCATAGACCCGCTTTTCTGACGGACCTATCGCGCATGCATCGGTGAAATGATGGTTTGGCGACGCGCTCAAAACGCGCCTCCCCAGTCCTCGTTTCATGTCTGTGTGTTTCTAACGCTTATATGCGATACTAACGGACATTCAGACATTTTCGTTGACAATCGGCGGGGTGGCTCAGCACCTCATCTCGTACTACAAAGTCGAAGACGTAGAACAAGGGCGCCTCCGATCGCCTTCCACTCTCCCCGAACTCGCATCCCTGGACATCTCCCCAGAATACCTCGACAAAACACATTTCAGGAACCCTCCGAAGGTCGAAATTGGCGTGGATGGCATTCCTCGTTATAGAGGCGAAGCCGACGACATCGAGACCTCACCCCATGTTCTGACTTCGCCACTCGCGATCACACCCGGTTACGACGAGGGATCGTCCACCGGCAAGCGAGGCAAGGGCGGCACCCGATATGACCCTTACAATCAAGCCGCCACCCCTGGACGCTCGCGCAAGAGCAAGAAGTCCACCAGTTCCTCACGCAGCACAAACGCTGGCGATACAGATACCGAACCAGCGTCTCCTACCTACCCTTCCCCCGTGCAGCAGCCCTCCCCAGCCTACCCTGAATCTGGCAGCCTGTCCGCCACCACGAACCACTACGCCGCGCCGTATCCGTACTACCCGTCCTACGGCACGGCCTACTCCCCACCGTATTCTGGCGTGCCCGTCTCGCCCATCCAGCCCCCTCCTCAGAGTCCGACGCCACCGACCCCGCAGCAGCCAGCGATGGCGTACCCGACGTATCCAGCCGATTCGCATCCGCAGCAGCAGCCCACGCCGTACTCGTACTACCCTGGAGCGCAGGGCTACCAAGGGTACAATGCCTGGCAGCCGTACGCCGCGGGGTACGGACAGGTACAGCACGCGACATCGCATGGCAGCTCAAGCGCATCCAGCGGACAAGATCGCGCGCCGCGCGATGCGCAAGAGGACGGCGAGGACGGGACTTAAGCGCGCAAGCTTCAGCCCGACGCATCGCCTTGCCATCCATCATCGATCATCTACAATCAACTCCCCTGTCGCAGTCTACACATCGCAAGGATCCATTTGCCCGGCCCGCCGCCGGTTGTACTTTACACTGTGTTCGACCTGCCTGACCGCCGATACCCGCCACCCGGCGTTATGTCCTCCACGATTTCCGACTCCCTGTACGTCTCGTTCACGATTTCGACCTTCGCCCTTCGACTCCATCTGTGTTCAGTATATGTCGCGGCATATTTTGAGACCCGTTCGCCGTCGTATGTTCCGCTCCCTTCCCTTTCCCATTTCCCCGCGCCGCCGTTGTCCCCGCCGCCCGCGTGAGCCTGATTTCGTCGTTCGTAATCCGCCCAGTGTTTCATTAGCCGGAACCGTGTACAATATGTGTAATTCCGTAGTCTGTACAGAAGCCAGTACCCTGTAGTCGCGTTGTAGCCATTCTACAATTATTTTGTACTGCGAGAACGAGAACTCGACAAAAATTGTGGCAAGCAATTGGGGTCTCGGATATCACCGAGCGGAGTGTGTAGTTGAAGCCCCGCTCGGCGCGTAATCCGGCGCCTAGAATGCTTTCAGCTTGTTGACCTCGACAACGTCGAAGAGTCGGACCCTTTCCGTCATGAATGCAAAGATTTCGCTCAAAACAGTACAAAGACATAGCTAATTTCTGCCGATGCTGTGGCGGATGCTGTTGAACTAGCGGTCGTATGCCTGGTATCTCACGGTGTGTTTCATTTTACCCCCGATGTTCGAATTCTCACCTTTGGTTCTCAGGGATATCGACGCTCAGTCCACACGTTCGGGCCCATACAGCTGTTCAGTGACGGCCAGTCTAGTCCTTTGGACTTCGTATTCCGCTGTGGTCGCAGACATACATCCCCGAAATCGGTATGTACCGCTTTCTCCGCTTCTGAGCCTCGTCGGCCATGCTTGCTCATCAGTTCTTGGAACAAGAAGCAGCCCATCTGTTATGACACTTGATTCTAGTTCTTGAGCTATTGTCTGCCTGGCGTCATTTTTCTGCATTCGCGACGCCGCTGCTCGACGAATGAGCATGTGAGCTCGTAGTCGCTCTCCTTGAAGCGGGGTTCAACGTACGTGTCACGCCCTTCCCTGCATAGTAGCGGCGCGCTACCTCAGCACAATGTGCTCGAACTGACGTTGTAGGGTACCTCTATAGGAAAACTTGTGTCCGGACTTGGTCCGAGCTAGCTTTCGGAAGCCTGAGTATGTTCCGCTTTCCAGTTTCCATCATAGATGCTGCATTGAGTTCGCTGATGACAGATGTGTTATGCCATAGAAAGCACATCTCCCCACGGCTGTGTACCGCTCCCGGAAGCCTTGCCTTGAGGCTCGCACTTCGGCTGGGCGGCCTGGAACCCAAACTCTCCCAGCAACAGGAGAAAGCAAAGCTCGGCATTTGTGCACGTATATCCGGTCTTCGAGCTGTCCATGTGAGTGGCGTATTCAATGCATGAGCAGTATTCTGTCGAAGTAAATGGGCGATGCGAATGTATAACGCGGCCCGCTTGTACGTCGGGAACGCATCCTGCGAGTAAGCTACCTGGGAGAACTCGGCGGTTCGGGCGATATGCATGAGGGACAGCGTGACGCGTCCCTCGGAAATTGCATGCCGCCGTGCGGTCAGACAGCCTTCCGTCGTTCCCAGTGTGGTCTGCTGAGCTGACTTTTGTGCGCAGATTTTGTCTCGAATCCTCAGGAACGCTTGTTTTGGAAGAGCTGCCCGCACCAGAGCTCGGGCTCCGTACTCGTCGTGCATTGGTAGAAGCCTGCCCGGCGCCGTCCCGATTGGACCGTCTTACGTCCGCATTACTTCTTCGGCGTACGCTAGGACACGCCCAGCACACGAACGCACTCCGTTGGTGGGCGTCCTGACGGCCCTCCACGTTGCCCTCCACTGCTCGGACGACCTCACTCCGTGCTAAGTTGACAGCGCTAGTCCAATTCGAGCTCAAAGCCTTAGCTCCGTCCCGGAACGCCCCTGATCATCGATCCTACTTCCTACTTCAGTTCGGTTCGTTTATGTGCGGGACGTCGGTGCCTTGTACCTGACCACGTTGGTTTGCTGGCTTCAAACCCAGTCGTTGGGAGAGATCTGGGATAGACGCGCGAAGCAGTCGATGGTTGATGCACGAGTCTACTGTACGCTTTCCAGAAATCCGATTTATCGGCGCTCGTTAATTGTTCGTTTCACAGGACAGTCTATATTTTGGGGCAGAAATAGTCGGCGGAGTCGTGAGAGCGCAGCGCCATGGCCTCGTTCACACCCACTGATGTCTGTCGTCCACGCGAACCATCCGCTGCTTGCATCCCAGGTTGTTTGTTTGTCGTGCGGGGATCTCTAGAACTATTCCGAGCTCGCGATTGGTCCTTAGCCAGCAATCAACAAACTTAAGCTCGAGAGCTGGACGGTCTGTCATGCCGGATGATCTTTATCTGACTCGCCATAGTACCAGATGAGACGAGGCTCAGGATGACACTCATTTCGGACTTTGCAGATTTCCCGAGTGTGCTGACTCCTTTCATAGAAGACAGCCTTGAGACTCGCCGGGTTCGGGGGAGCAGCGTGCCGATGTATAGGCAGGACACGAAAACGCCCATATGCCGCCCTGACGCTCCTCTCCGTATGTACTCTCAGTTATCTTTCCCTCGACCAGCTGCTGACGCTTCCGTCCCTGACCCTGCTCCCATCTCGCGGTAGTCTAGACAGTGCAGAACGCTCGCCCACAGCGTTCTCTGTTTGGCCTTTGAACAATCGAGACAAAAGCTGCATCGTGGAAGGAGGCTCGTCGTACCTCAGCTGTCATTGGAAACCTTGCGGAAATCGATACCATCAAAGCATCGGAATCCGAAGAGCATGCATACTTGCCACCTTACCGAAAAGCATACTCGTGCATTATCACATCTGCAAGAAACCGAGGGCGGCGGATATATGTGAGGCCGTTAATACCCAATTACATGTGAGCGGGTTGCTGATTCCCAAATTGAGCACAGCTCGGTTAGTCGGCGGGCGCGAATCTTGCAGTGAGTAACATGCCGTACTACTGCGCGGTCCCCCTGCACCGCTGCTGCTCGCTGAGATCCCGAGGTCATGTTACAACATGCAAGAACCATGCTGCAACATAGAATCGTGAACATGAGAGCTAGGCACGCAGGCCTCATGTTGCGATGATCGTGTCTGGTTAGCAAGACATATACTGTTGAATAACGAAGCAATTGACAGGCATCAGGATGCCACTCGAGGGTACGTTCCATACCAGAACATCGTGATGAGCGTATCTCTAGAACTCTCCCATCTTCACCAGCCGATCCAACAGCCGGCTCCCTGCCACACGTCGCGGCGCGCGGGGCGTCCTGCACGTCGGTTTTTGCACCGGCTGCTAGAATAGCACCCACGCGGCCTGGATCGACGCAGCAGTTTTTGCATGCCCTACTCATACTCTCACATCTCGCTCGCTTCCATGGCCGGGGTCCGCGCATGCCGTATAGCCTGTGCTTCTGCTCGCGGGGGACGCCCGCGCGTCGAGAGTACATAAGTAAGGCTCTCGAGGCTACCAGTCCTCATCCCACTCTTGCCTCCCCGGCCTGTGTGAGATGGTCCCATTCCTAGTCTCCCTAGCCGTACTCAGCGCACTCGGGCCTACTGTGAGACACTCTCTCCTCGAGGCCGATTTTTGTGCCTAATATCGTCCCTACAGGTCATTCGAGCATCCGCGCTGCACCATGTCCCTCGTCTTCCCAAACTTCACCACCGTGATACGGCGCCCGCGCCCGCGCCTCTCAACTGGACGAACATCGGATGCTTCGTGTATGTCGCCACTTACCCTTCCTGCAGCTTTCTGACGCGCCTTTTACAGGGAGGGCACCGGAGGACGAACACTGTCCTCCGCGACATTCACGAACACCACCGACATGACTAACGAGGCGTGTATCGCTTTCTGCGATGCGCAGTCGTTCGTTTTCGCCGGCAACGAGTTTGGCCAGGAGTGTTGTACGTGCTGTTGATCACATCTTACGCGTTTCCTGCTCAATATCGATACTACAGACTGTGGTGACTTCTTTGCAAACGGCGGTCACAATACCACGGCATCTGACTGTAACGAACCCTGCACCGGCAACGCGACGGAAATCTGCGGTGCTGGAAGTATGTTTGAGCCATACTGCATGGTTGACACTGTCTTACTAATATTTGGCATAGGTCGCTTGACCGTTTTCTGGAGTGGCGTCACCCCTCCTCCGCCTCCGGCAACTGTTCCGAGTGTTGGCTTGTGGGAGTCTCTTGGTTGCTTCAAGTATGTTTGGTTTGCGTCCGACTACGGTCTCTCGCTGACGTGCCCTCATCATCAGCGATACTGCCGCTGCTCGCACTTTGGACGTCCCAACGCAGACCAATGGCACTGTTTCGATCGAGACTTGCACTGATGCATGCTTCAATGCTGGCTATCCATTGGCTGGAACTGAGTTCGCCGATGAGTGCTACTGCGGTCTTGATTTCTCGAACGGTGGTGCTCCAACTCCCCTTACGGACTGCAACATGGTTTGTGCTGGCAACAGCACGGAATTCTGTGGCGGCCCTAACCGGCTCAATGTGCGTCATACCCATCGCAAGATCGGCATGCTTCTTTCTCACTGCCACGTCTCTGTTTAGGTCTATAACTTCACCGGTACCCTTCCTCACGGCCCGGTCACTCCGCCTGCTGGAGGCGGCGGACCTCCCAATCAGCCGGTCTTCCCTGTCACTGTGGGGCTCCCCGATCCTTGGGCGTATTCCGGATGCTGGGTGTAAGTCGCTTTGTAGGCCGGGGTGACCATCAAATAACTCTTCATTACAGCGACGGGGTAGCCGGCCGTGTTCTCAACTTGGAGCTACCTGACAACCAGAATGTGACCGTGGAATCGTGTATCGACAGCTGTTCGGGCCAAAACTTCACCCTCGCTGGCATCGAATTCTCTGGTACGCTGTTCTTTGTCACGATGTGGGTAACTTGAAACTGAGTTTTGTCGTCACATCCAGTTCAGTGCTTCTGTGGAGACCAGTTGATCAACGGCGCTGTCGAAGCCACCAGTGACTCGGACTGCAGCATGGCATGCGGCGGTAACTCAACGTCAGGGATCCTCACGATATTTCAGAACCTGCGCTGACTGCTGTTCTGATCCACAGCGAAGCTTGTGGGGGCCCCAACAGACTATCGGTAAATAGTGTCATCATCTCCGTCTTGGCGTAACTCTAACCCATTCTTTACTTATATACAAGGTTTACTCTTCAACGACGAACATCACCGTCTTACCTATCCCGGTCATCAAGAACACTAGTCTTCCGGGCGAATGGGTCTATCAAGGATGCCTGAGGTCGGTCTTCTGCATGTGAATACGCTACCGAGACTGACATGAATTTGAAGGGACCTCAACCCGAACCGAATTTTCCCAAATCAACTCATCTTCACTGATGATAACACGGTCGAAGGGTGTTTGAACCAGTGTGCGGCTTTCGGTTACCCAGCAAGCGGCATGGAGTTCGGAGATGAGTGCTGTAAGGATTCGCCCTCATCATCATCAATACCTATGCTGACCCTTCTTAGACTGTGGTGACGTGTCGGACGTCGAAGCCAACGACGGTATCATCGATCCGGATGAGGACTGTGCGATTCCCTGCACCGGCGACCTCATCCATGTCTGTGGAGGTGTGCAGCGCTTGACGGTAAATGATCTTGTTGGCGTTCGCCGTTCTCATACTCACATCTCCTCTAGTATTACACCTGGAACGGGACGCTCAACGAGTGGCACACCCCGGAGAACACAGGCCGCTACGAAGTACGTCTATGCTTCACTATTTTATGTCGGCACTGCTCAGTAAAATCTCGCACTGTAGTTCCTCATCGGTGGTGTTGTCGTACCCCTTGTCGTGACCTTGGGCCTCAACAACAAGATCGCGATGGTCGAGAAGTTTGGTACCAGCGAATTCGACAACTCGACTGGAGCTTATGAGCTCGACTTGAGTCTCGTCGATAACTTCGATCTAGCATGGCGAACGATGCACGTCAAGTCGGACGTCTTTTGCTCTGCTAGTATCGTACTTCCTGATCGCGGTGGTCGCCAACTCAGTGTCGGCGGATGGAGCCTCGACAGCACCAGAGGTGTTAGGCTTTATTGGCCCGATGGATCTGCAGGCGTCAATGGGACCAACGACTGGCAGGAGAACTTCGATGAACTGAAACTGCAGGTTTGTGCTGTCATTCCACGATATTTCCTCTGCTTACACTATTCGCCACCTCAGCGTCAACGTTGGTACCCTTCCGCATTGGTCATGTCGAATGGCACCATTCTCGTCATGGGCGGCGAACAAGGCAGTAACGGACTCGTAGAGCCTACCCTCGAACTCCTGCCCCCTATTGAGGGCGGTCCCACGTTCAAGTTCCTGGAGTACCTGAATCGTACTGATCCAAACAACCTATATCCATTCCTGATTGTTTTGCCCAGCGGTAACATCTTCGTCGGTGAGTAGAGTGTGTCCGCCTTCTTCCAGGACATCGCTGATAAAGAGTTGCATTCTGGTAGGTTACTACAACGAAGCACGGACTATAGATCCTGTAACCCTCGACACGGCGGTCGTCCTGCCCAATATGCCAGGATCTGTGACCAGTGCCTTGGCAGGTCGTACGTATCCTATGGAGGGCACCGCCGTGATGCTCCCCATGGCCGCACCTTACACTGATCCCGCAACGATTCTCGTCTGCGGAGGATCAAACTTTGGTCAAGCGTTAGACAATTGTGTCTCTATCCAGCCAGAAGTCGAAAATGCAACGTGGGCACTCGAACGTATGGTAAGATCTTCCAGCGCCACATGTATACGGGATGTCCGACTGATGCGCACTTCGTACTAGCCCTCCAAGCGTGTCATGACTTGTATGGTGAGCTTGCTTGCTCTGCTTCTACTTTCAGGAGCTCACACTCCCCGTAGGCTGCGCTTCCTGATGGAACATTCCTCATCGCCAATGGCGCCCAACAAGGTGTCGCTGGCTTCGGTCTCGGCGCGAATCCGAACTTCCAAGCCTTGCTGTATGATCCTGTTCAGCCCCTTGGCCAACGCATCTCTATACTCAACACGACCATTGTCGCGCGCATGTATCATTCGGAAGCTACGGTTCGTGTCGCTCCTCTCCCCATGATCCTGTACTCATGTTGCATCAACATCAGCTGCTCTTCGACGGTCGTGTGCTCATCTCGGGTAGCGACCCTCAAACGCCTGGTCTTCCCGAGGAGATGCGTATCGAGGTCTATATTCCACCGTACCTTACCGACGGCAGGATTCAGCCCAACTTCACTATTGCGGAGACCGACTGGGAATACGGCGCCACCTATCCCTTCACTGTCAACCTCCCTCAGGGCGACACTTCGACGATGAGGGTGTCTTTGATCTCTGGTCTGTCCCCGTTTTATTCTGTATATGCTGACGCGTGCTGACCCATATGTCCTCAACAGCGACGTCTTCGACTCACGGCAATGCGATGGGCGCCCGTACACTCTTCCCCGAATTCTCCTGCAACGGCAACCACTGCACGGTCACAGCGCCACCGAATGCCAAGATCGCACCGCCTGCCTGGTTCCAAATGTTCATTCTCGATGGCCCGACCCCTTCCCACTCTCACTGGCTGCGTATCGGAGGCGACCCGGCCGAACTTGGCAACTGGCCGGACTTCCCTGACTTCACCGTTCCCGGTGTTGGTCCCCTCCTCGGTCCTACCCTTTGAGGTCAAAGCTTGATCGAAGTAGAGATGGACATTTCTCAGTATGTATCGAACATATATATGTGACCGTCATTTTGCTTTTGTTCGTTCTATCCTGATAAAACCTACTTAAACACCTTTCCTATGTCTATCCTTGTACCGCCACTCGCCTCTTGGACTACAGACTCGCCGTTGGAGGTGGCTTGTATAACTAGAAAACAGTTGTAGCTCCCCCGAAATTGAGTACATGCACCTATATTCCTATGAATTATCCTTCTGCCGTGCACGGCCAGCACGGCGTGGTTAACACTATTCAGGATCGAGGCATGCATTGAGGAGACAGAGTCTCGATGCGTCTTGCAATCGTACAACCTTGGAGGAAATAGTAGTGCAGTTGCGTCATTAGCTCAAAAGGTATCTTCAGTTTCTGCAAACGGAATCCGTGCAGGCTTCGCGAGTTGAGCGAATACACGAGCGCCGTGACTCTGTTGAGGATGACTCTGTTGAGGATTATGCCTGCGCCTTCATCGTCGCTGTCGTCGATACCGTCGTCATCGAGTTGAAGTGTCATCAATGTTGGAAAAAGACATGGCGCGATGAGGGCGGAGGGCGTAAGAGGTACAGGGACCGCGCAGAAGCTAACGAAGTTTCCTCCGATCCGCAACTCCTGAAGCCGGGTCGCAGTCCGGAAGGTTTGCGCCCACATGTTTGAATTAAGCTCCATATTGATGTACATCGTGGTTACGCTGGGCAGGTCGATGGCTTGCAAGAACATCGACAGGAGTGTGACGGAGTCATCGTAGTCGGGTGTGCACAGCGACATGAATATCCTGGGAGGCTTGGCAGCGTCACCGTAAGTCCCGTCCCAGGCGCACTGATCTAGCTCCCCAAGCGGTCGAACGTCGTCCCAAAGTCGAACCTGCAGGATGTCGCAGGGCTTCGTGTCGATACTGATCGTGCATGGACGAAAGACATCCTTGCCCAATGCAGATTTCGTTAGCTTTTTGGCGATGGACAGCATGACCGCCGTGCTATGTGTGTCGTCCTCGGCTGCCCATACTAGCTGGACGGAGGTGCTCAATGGGAATATTAAGTGATTGAGGATGTGAGCGGAGGCGACGCTATCCTCCTGGTGTTCAAGGTGGAGCCGTTTCAGGCAAGGCAAGGATGCGGTCGTGGTCGGTTTCGGTAGAGAGAGGAGCGCATCGGTAATGGGCAGCGGAATAGGCATGTGGGAGGTATTATGGAGGCGAAGATGTTCCAAGGAAGGAAGGTTAGCTAAAACCTCGACGAGCGCGACCACGTCTATGTCGGCTTCGAACAATTGCAGACTTCGGAGCGAAGGGCGAGATAGTGCAGAGAGCCAGCGATGCGACATGTCTTCGTCATCGTGATACAAGGCTAGCGTGGTCAGTCGAGGGAGCAGCAAGTTTGACAGAGTGGTGGGGGCAGGGCTTCCCGAGCAAACTTGGACTTCCAATTCTTCCAAGAGGGGTGCCTCGGGGAGAGTGACATCTGGGGACTCCAGCCAGTCACAAAGTTCCTCCGTGACGTAGATTTGAGCCGAGCGTATACGATAGAGATGACGAAAGTACAGCTCATGTGTCTCGTCGAGTAATCTCCGCCGTCGGCATGCGCGTATCGTGAGAGGGACGTTTCTGGAGTGTTCTAGCGAGTATCGTACCCAAGCCGGACTCGCGCAGACCAGGACCGCCCATAAACGAGGAGCGTTCAACGCAACTTCCCGCCAGTAGTGGCAGACTTGGAGGAGCCTGGCCCATGGGAAAGCCTCCATTTGCGACAACATGAATGGAGGTGGGACGATGGGATGGCAGGCCGACCAAAATTCGGCTATGTACGCCAAGAATATCTCTGCAAGGACTTCTGGTGGTAAGCGTACGATGGGCACCTTGTCGTTGAATTGCCTTTTCAGCTTGAGATCGTGGAAACGAAGTGCAGGGATAGTGTCTCGATCAAATCCCCGCTTCAGCGACTCCATCCGGCGTTCATAAACGTCCCGAAGACTTTCCAACTTGCGCTCGTGAACGATTTTTCGCTCCTGTAGCCAGCGAGATTCTGAACTGTTGTCGACTGTCCGTGTGATGTTGTGTCCAATCATCGTGAAGAACGACCCAGCGCCCTATTGACACGAGAATCGATGAGCATCAACGCATATTGTAAGGTGTAAAGGAAGGTAGGACATACTGTGGGCTGTGTACTGAAGGTTCGTAAAGGGGAGTGTGGATGGTGGTGGTGGTGGTGGTCGGTGAAGCAGGCAGCGCCTAAAGCATACATGACAGTGAGCTAGGAATACGCAGTATGGCGCCAATCCACGATAACGATCCTCATCTTGGTTTGATGTGAGCACTGAGTACTGAGGGCATGCACACCTCGCATGGCTCGGCGTAAATGCAAGCGCGATTTCTAAATCCCTGCGCGACTCAAAGTCGCTCTACGATGATGGCTACGTGCACGGTCAGCGAATATTGTGACCTGGAAGCGGCTGTCGCCGACTCGGAGATCGTGCGACTGGGCGAACTTGAATGCGATTGGCAACCAGGAAGGCGAGTGAGGATAATGAATGTGCTCAAGACCCTCCGTGGCCGAGTTGGGGCGTGAACTGGACGTATCGTGGTTGTAGCATATTGTGATTGACAGTCGTGTGCAGAGCTGCACACTGACATTTGAAAAAATGAAGGTGAGAACTGGATAGTGAAGACGGGCTGCGAGTCGGATGCTACGAGCCTTTCACCTCCGCACCAGCTTCAGCACTGCGCGGCGATCGTGACATGTCGTACCTTCCGCCTAACAAGCAAGAAACGTCTAGTAAGATATATCCAGAACGGCAGTAGCGGGCTAAAACGAGAGCTTGAGTCGTAATTAACAGATTTAGCTGCATGGCGTACATTTTACGCACCCGGAAAGCACATAACACCAGATCAATTCCTGCAGCCAAGTCGCGTCTATGCATCGCTCTCACAGACCTCAAAGCCACGCGTATAGGAATTTTGGTCGCATTTCGACAAGTTTTGTCAGCCTTGCAATGCTGAGAGGATATGGTGATGCTCGTTTCAGCAAACCAGTCCTCCCTGATTGAGAGTAGGTATCATTTTTGCCGCTCCGAGCTAGGAGTGCCATTTGTCCGCCCTGATGATGCTACGGTTTGGCTACGATACTAAAAGATAGCAGTCAGACAATGAAAGCAAAGGGGCCCTAAAAGTTACACCGCACGTACGCTTTGCCCGCGGGACCGATATTCCAGCGCATGTCAGTCCTTTGTGGTGGTGGTCCGTTTTGAAGTTTGAAAGACGCCCGCGTCCATACGTTGAGCTAGTAGTAGCTCAACGGGCAAACGACGAACCAACGTCTTGTAGATGCTAGATTCTTGACATATCTAGAGGGAATCGGTCCATCGTTTCAACCCATAATATATGCATAGATTACTCTGAGATAAATATGTAATAAATATGTCGCAAGAGGCGTGATGTGCGTGTGCCCGATTCTGCCAATCATGCAAGCTTTCTGGAACGAAGGTTGTAACTACAAGCTGGTCGTGCCTCCAGAAGTGCTTTTCGGCTGCGCGTGAGAGTCATCTCCGCCGCAGGTGGCGGCGGTGTGACAAGCAGCGCGGAGGATTGTTCACTATCGGAGGTACCCATCGGCTTGCTGGCTCTACGTGACATGGACGAGTGATGTCTTTGGACACCAATCTCCGAAGTCGGCAAGCAGAATCGGTTGAGCTCTATGCTCCGGAGACGCTCGGTCTGAGCGATCTGGGTGAATGTCGAAGCAAACGGCTCGTAGAGAGCAGCAGCAGACTTGTGGTCGATTGACGCGAAGTCTGATTCCGCGGCATGGTACGCGTCAAGGAGTTGTCTGCGCAGACCCTCGAGTGCTCGTCCTACGGGCTGCATCGCAGGGTGAAGTTTGCAGATTTGGTCCTCGAGGGAGACTTGGCCGAGCAGGACATTCATCTTGCCATAGCGACCACTGTGAAACAGCTCGACGGCGAAGAGGAGCTGAGCTCGCAACGCTCGTGGATCTTGAAGGACGAGGGGCTCGCCTCGATCTACGACTTCCCTTTTGAAGGTGAAGTAGACGCCGATCCACCACAGGGACTCCATGTCGTTCAAAGGGTTGTAACGGAATTTGGGCGTGGGTATCGGGGCTTCCTGCGCAGTGCTTGGATACAGTCTCTCGATTTCCTCATCATCGCTGTCGTCTAGAGCTCTAATGAGGGCCGCTCGGGTCGCAGGAGACATTGCTTCCACTGTCGATACATGTGGAGAGGGCGGACGCATGCACATGTACGCTTGGCGTTCCACTTCAACAGGCATGAATTGAGCGGTTCCCTGTCGACAGCGTGCAGTGTGAGTCGACTGGTTCGCCAATCGAGACAAACACGTACAATGCGTAACTCCTCTGCGTTGTCCATAGACTTTGCGTACTCGAAGTCGGAGAGCCTGCCCACGCTATCACTGTCCAAGAGGATGTTGCCGGTGCTGATGTCCCTGTGAACCCACTTGCATGCGTGCATGAGAGAGAGCGCTAACGAATGAGAGGTCAGTGAATGTAGCAAACCATGCAAGTGAACTTACTGCGTGTCGCATCGGCGAGGGCCTGGAAAATGGCTATTGGAGATGTTTCTTCCGATATGGGTGAGCACAACTCCCTGAAGACAATCCGGTAATGCGTCATGCCCAGGGGAGATGACCGTCGTGGAGAATTTCCCCCGGTTGAGCCGCTGACCGTGTCCCGCGAGGATGCGACATCCTTGATCGTGAATGGCCTCGTGCAATCAAGGATCGTTTGCTCAGCATCGAGATAAACCTCGCCGTGACATTCGACCGAAAGAAATGAACCGTGTGTATCGACGCCAGCTGGTGGGTATGAAGCCAGGCGGATCTCTTGCGCGATAACTCCTTCCGGAACGCGCCCGCGATCTATCCAACAGTCTTTGAGAACGACTGGATCGCCGCGTTCCTTTCCGTTCTCAACAGAGATAGCTTTCCACACCCGAGTGCCCTTTCCTTGGGCGGACTCTGCGTCAAAAAGCATCTCGAGAGTTCGATAAGTTCTTGTGTTGCCCTCAGCATCTTGTACCGTGATATCGTAGTGTGCTTTATCTCCGACCGTATCCATGGTAGGATCCCATCCAAGCCTGTGCTCCTCAGCATAAACAACCGACAACACAAGACGAACGAATGTCTCATGGTCCTGTGCATATGTCATGAATTGTGTGCTATCGTCCGAACGACAATAAACGTACCGTGAGAAAATTGAAGGGCGTGGATACCACCAGCTGGATGCGATCCAGAAACCAGAGTGTCATTTGAGTGTTCTCAACGGTGAAGCCCAAAGCGAAACGACGCCGCGGGTCCCTTTGTAAGCAATGAGACATAGACTGTATCACTTTGGCGCGGTTCTGGGAGATGTGAGTTGACAAAAGAGGACCTGATGTCACGAAGGAACATACATCACTCTTGTCTTCCTCTGAGTTGCCCTTCTTGTACTCCCCAACGACCCCAATGTCGCAGACATCGGGGTCCTCCACGCCGCAGCGATAAAAGTACGCGTCAGAAAGCGTATCTGGGCTCCTTTTATCGTACTGCATGATACAATTCGGATTGTTACCAAATGTGAGCAGCGGTGAACGTCCGGAGGCTTCTGCGTCTGTTGCACGCACGATTGCTTGCACGGCATCGCGTAGAAAGTCGAAGGCTTTTTTCGGCGGGCGTTTCAGCTTGAAGGGCTCCGATGGACAGCCCCTCCACTTATTTAAGTGCGTGATAGGCTTGTGGAATTTGTCGCCAATATGTTTCAGACGGTTGACGACTTCTGCGGGCGCGAGATTGGGTCGGAGCGGTGGGAGTACATGATCCAGGAAGAAATGAATGGGAAGCACAAGCGTGGACCCTATAGAGGTCGTCGTTATACGAGCAGAAGTAGAAACGACCGGAGGATGTGGCATGGGAGGCTTCATGGTCTCAACGAACACGAAGGAGAGCACAGTTCGAGCGCGAGCGTTGAACTGAACATGGCAATAGGCGCTATCGTGTCACGAGGGCGTGAGAACACAACCAAGCTCCGATTCAACGGCCCTATCTGGTCTAATGGTCTGATATACCTCTCTCGCTGCTACTACTCTGGGGTGAACTGCGTCCATGACAAAGTCTCTACTCGTCGTTTATGAGGCAGGTAAAACTTAACCACAGTGCCCAACGGAAGTGGCGAATGTTGAATGAGTTCCACAGGACCGCTACTGATATTGAAATAAGTAGTGCTAATTCACGAGGAGGGTGGCCACACCACCCTCATCATACCGCTGCCCCTGCAATGCCCAATGCTGCCTTCCTCCGTGCACGAGTATTGAAAGCGGGGCTCCCTTCTAATACTGGCACTTCGATACGCACACCCGACGACGTCGACGAAGTTTCGGCTGTCTTTTTGACGACAAGGGGTCGGACCATGAGGTTCGGGGTGAGCTTCTTCAGCTCGACGGCGATTTTGCGAAGATCTGACCAAAACCTGGTACCAATCGCCTGCGCTTTTTCCGACATCTTATCAGGGTTGTTCTGGACGGCTCCGTGTGACTTGATAAGAGCGCCACGCAGCTTGTCCAAGGCTCTCGCGGTGGCCTTAACAGGCGGAGCAAGGGTTTCGATAGCGTGTTGGAAGTCGACGTCGGAAGTTAATGCTGTGTTTCTTGCAGTCTGGTCGCTAAAGAGACGGTGCGCGTAGGCCACCTGTTCGGGCGTTGCAGGATACCCAACAACCTCTTTGTTGAATACGAAATCGACAGTCATCCACCACACTGACTCAGTGTCGTGCAGCGGATTGTACTGCAATGGACCGAGAATAGAGACTCGTCCTGTGGACAGACGATCTGTCATGAATTCCGGAAGCTCGGCATCCAGATCGTCGTCGAGCTCGTCCATTCTAGCGGCGAGCTCAGCTTGTTCTGCCTCCGTGAACTCGTCGCTTTCTTCGATCTGAGCTTTGAATTTGTAGTGCTGTTCCGCGACCTCGACTGCGAGATAGTTGAAAGTTGCCTGTCGCTTCTCGTCAGTATACATGACGGCCACCATTAAATGGGTAGCTCACCGTTCGAATCTGGTGGGACGGACGTGAGTCATCCATTCGTTTGGCGTATTCCAGGTCGCCAATGCGAACACCCCCATCATCAGCGACGAAAATATTTGTGGGACTGAGGTCTCGGTGAACCCAACCTTCCTTATGGATCGCTAACATCACTAAATATATGGAAAGACGCGTGAATTCACGAGATCTTGCTTATAGAGGAACAACGTACCACCACAGACACGACTGAGCGTCGACATAACTACGGACAAGTCGACTACATCTTTAAGTGGGGTACAGACTTCACCCAGCACTATACGATAATGTTGAAGTTCTTCGCGATTGAAGATGGGCGGCGGCGGCGGGAGGGAGAAACCTTGGTCCGCGGTGAAGTCACCCACCGGGCCTTTCTGGCGTGGCCTTGCTGGGGCAGGTTTCCGTAGTTCGATCAACGGGGCGGTTGCTGAAAGTGCCTCGCCTCGAAGCATCAGCTGCACAGTACTATCCGGTTTCCGCGCAGTTTCAATGTACACGTCTCCGTGATCGATGACCTTGCGCAGGGCGCGGCTGACTCTAGCTTGCTCAACCGCATCGTAACTTTCGTGTTCAATCTGCTCCGAAATATGCCCTTCTCGGTCTCTGTCAACACTAATCCAGGTGTCCTTGAGAATAAGTATGGGCTCCAACGGCTCGCCGTGTTCGAGTTTCTGGACTTTCCAAACACGCGTACCTCGTCCTAGGGTTGACTCGGCGGCCCCGTCGGACACCAACTCGAGTGTGCGGTAGATGGTGGTGCGTCGATGATCGTCCATGGAATGCACCATAATATCGAACTGCTCGCCGTGTGGATGCATAGTGGGGTCCCACCCAATTTCGGAGGGATCGGCGAACGATAAAGAGAGCACGAAGCGAATGAAAGTGAGATGATCCTATACGCTGTGCCGTGAGTAAATTGAACCAGGTTGAGCCAGATGAACCGCTTGCCGTTATGAAGTTGAAGGGGTCGGAAACAATTATTTGCTGACGACAGCAGTACCAGAGGCACATCATGTTGTCCTCGACAGTGAAGCCAAACACGAACCGTCGAGTCACGTCTTCAGCGTGCGTGTGATGCAGACTCCATATCATCTTGAGCTGATTCTGGAAATAGCGCCAGAAAGTATAAGGAAATGTCACCTCGCGCATTTTGAGAGCACTCACATCGTATCTCTTCTCGGGTGTATCGTCTAACTTTAGCTCGCCCAAGACCCCTAGAGAGGTCCACGTGGGGGGGTTGTCTACATCGATCGGGGTGTCCTGATGCAAAATAGCATAACAGTCTGGCCGGGAACCATTGTCTCGCAGTTGCGACAGTGGTTTGAGCGACGGATTCGTAAGAAATGTAAGAGTTGGTGTTTTTAGTGTGTCTACTTGCCCGGCGCTGACCACGTCGCTGAACAATACTTTCAGAGCCTTGAAGACGAGGTCTTCTCTGGGTGTTTTCTTGTTTCCTTGCTTCGGAATCATGCGACTAGGGTCCCGCAGAAAGCACGAGAATCGGGTGTTGAATGGATCGATCGTGCCGCTGGTTCGGAGTCGCTTTAAGACCCTCTGGAGGCTCATTCCACGCGGCAACGGGGGTAGGATCTTGTTCACGAAATGGGAGAGAGAGGTGCGACGAGTGGAGGGATGGACCTCGTCGCGGACGATATCCCTGCGAGTTTCATGTGAAGCGGCCTGAAAGGCTGCGGTTCGCGTTTGCTTCGCTCGAGCTGGTGTAGTGAGCACCCGTGGAAGCACCGAAACCCTAGACCGAAGATGATACTGATGACCGATCGTATGAGCCTTCCTCGGTGCCTTCTTCGGTTGTGGTGGAACCCGAGTCATGTTCAGCTACCTACGAGAGAGGGCAGTGACGTGTCAGGAAAACGCGACCAGCAAGGAACCCAGATTTACGTACCAAAACGGAGCGAGAAGCCACAATGTAACGGTGCAGAGTCCTGTGGCGCCGCGATTAGTTCGATGTGGTCGTTGCGCTGCGGCTGTGGTGCGAAGTTGCGCTGAGGATATTATGAAGCGACGAGTCACTGCAGATGAGCCACTCCTTCACTGTGACGGACCTACAGAGCGGAATTACCATCGATAAGAAGATGGGCTGATCCGGATGAGGAGAACAAAAGCGAGGCTGGAAGTCGGCATGTCCCTCCGCACCCTTCCACTGAAGCGCGCACGCATCGATAACGCACGCGTGCCTCACCTATTGAGACCGAGGAGGCGTTTCTTGCGTGTCCGTAACACCGTGTGGTTGCCGTGTGGTCGCAGGACGTTCGTCATTCCAAAGGAAGCCGAGTGCCTGTGGACTTTTCGACAATCAGATATAGAGGTTTTCCGACGGCAGAATCGCACTCACCACAGGCGTGGAACATATCTCGGGTATGCTGCCTAGCAGTAGGTTTTGTTCTCCAACAGGCACAAATAGCATACACATCTAAACTAGTGACGCCCTTGAGTCTCGGCGGGACATTAATTTGGTAGCCACAAGCATGACACCATCTCAAGAGCATATCTCTATCGCAATGTGAATGTTTAAGGGAAGCGTGATCTACACATTCCAAGCATGGTCTGCCGAAATTTGAGTCTGGTATCCGAGGTAAACGTGCTTGCCCGAACTTGTCCTGTCTACAAGCTGTAAGTTACTAGAAGGACACTGACGCCGCTCCCCATCCCCATTGACCCGCACGACTCGACTTCCGTGTCACCTACCATTCGTGACCACAGCCGGAAGGGACAAGTGGCGGTGGACGGATCGAGAGAAGGATGTAATTGCTCACGGAGTCGTTTCTCAAGATCCCGGTCCCATTCTCCACCAACTCCGTTCTCGCGAATTCTGGCGAATGGACGCGTCTCCTGCGAGAAAACGACGAGAGGAAATGTTTCAAAGCGTTTCCTGATTTCTTCAGGCTAGCCCTTGCCAGACTCATTGAGGGCAGCAATTCCGTGCCAGCGACAGATTACTTGAGGGGTGGTTTGCAAGTGATTGACGAGCAAAAGGCAGCTTCCCTAATCCTCCGCGAGGGTTTACTGGTGACGATACTTGCTTCGAGGTGCATTGAACAACGGAGAGTGACGGTGATCGCATCCAGAGAGGTGGTTGAGTCGTCCTGAGGCATGAGGCCTGAGAAGTGGCAACGAGAAAATGCGGGCCGTTCCGAGCAAATTAAGCGGACACAAAAGGGCTAGGAAGTATGAAAGAGGAGAGATCTTTCATGAAGCCTTAGCACGTCGTAAGCTGGAGGTGCTGGTCGTCGACACGTCGTAGCGCAAGGATGAAATTTCGATGAAACTCGGCGCGTATCTCATGACGAGGCGCCGGAACCCTCATCATGAAATCCTTGGAATATCAAGGGCGCGGACACGCGCAACGAAGGAACATTGATGAATAGTGTACGGAATATCATAAAATAAATACATAATAGATATATAGTAGTGAGAGTCGGTCACGCAACTTGCGGCCGGGATCGAAGGTTGTAGGGACATACCACCGGACGTGCATCGAGAGCCGCTCTCCGACTGCGAGTGAGGATTATACTCGGTGACGGAGGTTGTGGGGTAACGGTCGACTCTTCAGACGAATCCTCGTCACCCGAACTCGAACTGTCGGTTTGTTCGCCTCCGCTGTGTGACAACGACGCAGGGAGTCTCGCGTAGCCGTAAGTCCTTGCGTCCCACGGACGCAACCGATGCAAATGGACGTCCTGAAAGCGGGGAGATTGCGCAATACGGGTGAAGGTGGAGATGAAATGTTCATGAAGCGAGTCCGCCGCTCTGTAGTCGATTGATGTGAGGTCGTCCTCCGCATCGTAATACGCGGCTAGGAGTCGCCTGCGGAGGCCTTCCAGCATTTTTCCGAGCGGCCGCATGACGGGGTGAAGGTACTGAAGCTTGTCCATGAGGTTTATTTGCCCGAGAAGCAAGCTGTGCTTCCGGTCGTGATCGCCGTGGAAAATGTCCATAGCGAATGCATGTTGAGCTCGCAGAGCTTGCGGTTTGTGCAACGGGTCGGCTCCGTCGTTGACTTCCCTCTTGAACGTGAAGTAAATAGCAATCCACCACAGCGACTCCATATCGTGTAGCGGATTATAACGAAATTTCGGCTGAGAGTATTCGGTCACGTCAGTCAGTACTGGCCAGATTCTTACTGCGGCCTCATAATCATCGTCGTCCATCGCCCGGTACAGCGCGGACAGAGTACCTGGTGATATAGGATCTTCTCGATCCAGGTAGGATTCAGGGCGTGGGCACCGATACTGTTGGAAGTCCACTTCCATAGCCATAAACTGCAGCGTGCCCTGAATGATAAAGATCGATGATTATGGATCGAGAACAAAGGACAATGAAAGCACATACTAGGCGCATCTCTTCTTCGTCCTCGAGAAACTTGGCGTACTCTAGATCGGCTAATCGGCCCATGCCGTTGCTATCCAACAGAATGTTCCCTGTGCTGATATCTCTGTGTACCCATTTTGACGCGTGCATCCGCGATAATGCTATACCAATATTAGACGGTGCGCGTGAAAGCAACGGGAATGTACATACTACTAGCCACATTCGCAAGTGCTCCAAATATCCTCGCGGGAGAGGTCTCGTCCGAGAGAGGCGTACATAACTCCTTGAATACAATCCGGTAATGGACCTTATAATTTGGAATGATTTGTTGCGGGGCGGCCATGGAGACGTCCTCGGCTGTGAAAGTGCGTGTGCGGTCGGGAATGGTGCATGCATCGTCGAGGAAGACATTGCAGTAGCTTTCGACGGTGAGGAAAGGGTTGTGCACGTCATCACTCGTCGGTGGACGTGCGGCCGCTCGCACCTTCTCCGTAATTGCGCCTTCCGAAATGCGGTCATAGTCTACCCAGCAATCCTTCAAGACGACAGGGTCCCCACGCTCAACTCCTCCCTCAATTGACACAGCCTTCCAAACCCGAGTGCCCTTTCCCAACACGGTGTTTGCGTCGCACAGGAGTTCCAGGGTTCTATATTGCCTCACCTGTCCACCGTGGTCACGCAGCGTGATGTCGTAGCATGCCGTCGATCCCACTCGAACCATGGTTGGATCCCATCCAATTTGGTGCGCCTCAGCGTACATGACGGATAAAACAAAACCAACGAAAGTCGTGTGGTCCTGTATCTTCGACATCAGCTCCTTACAGGTCATTGTAGTCATGAATGCACTCACCGTAACGAAATTGAATGGCGTAGATACCAACAATTGTGAGCGGTCAAGAACCCAGAGTCTCATATCGGCATTTTCGATGGTGAAGCCGAGGGCGAACCGACGTCGTGGATCCCGTTGCATGCAGTTTACCAACGACTGGACTACTTTGGCTTGGTTCTGGAGGATGTGAGTGAGTCCGAGACGTAGGCGGTAGGCCTGATGACGACGTACATCGCTCTTGTCACTGTCTGAATCCCGTTTCTTGTACTCTCCAACAACTCCAATATCACGAAAGGACACCTCCTCCGGGTCGAGAGCGCTGCAGAAGTACGCGTCTGCCAAAGTCTTGTCCTCTCTCTCTTCGTGGGAGAGAACGCAATGAGGATTATTGTGGAATGTGAGCAGTTGTGGGAGGCCTGGCGCTAGCGTGTTGGCTGCCTCTGCAATCGCTAACACAGCGTCACGCAAGAAGTCGAAGGTCTTCTTGAGCGGCCGCTTCAATCTCGAAGGATCGTCCGGACAGCCCCTCCAGTGGTTTGATCGCGTTATTCGTCGGTGGTATTTATCCTTATCCTGCTGTAAGTGGCTGACAATCTTTGTTGGCGACAGACCGGGTCGAAGTGGCGGAAGAACATGATCAAGAAAGAATGGTATCGAAACTTTGAGGGCTGATCCGATTGAAGTTGAAGTTATGCAAGAAGGAGGACGAGGCGGAGATGGCGTGCGCGGAGGGATAGAGGTCATTATGTGCAAGTGAGCTCGCGACTATGGGGCGGTTGACACGAGAAGAAGTTGGAAGTTGGCCACATGGACGCTGGTGGCCTCAATCTCTGCTACTTAGTACCGACCGACACGTGCCCCGCTCGTTCTTCGCGTTCCGACTACCTCTACAGAATGAATTAATTCCTCCTTTCTAGTCACAACGGGAAGTACTCACACGACGTCTGTTTCCTCGATCCCATTCTTGTACTCTCGAGTCTCCAACGACTCCGTTAAGAAGACTTGAGATTTATTTGGCGGTTATCGATAGAGCAGGAGGAGCTGCGAGGGACCGCAGCATTCTACATTGTCGGCCGCTGCAGGATGCTGTCTGTGCTATCTTGAGCGGGGATTTCAACGTCGTTCTGACGAGCAGCCAAAACTACTCGGCGGACGCAGAATTTATGGACGAGCATGCGACACGAGGAGTTCATGAAAGGTCATGCGTACCAGACATGCTCGTCGTTGTAACGAAAGGAGGGCTCGTCCTTTGGCGCGCGGTGTCAGCGTGAGTCTCAGTGAGGCGCCGGGGCACAGACCAGGCAGCAGTCTATCGACACACGCGTACGGTGATTATCGCTGGTCGTCGAGCATGTTCGAAGAATGCAATGCAACCCATACCGATATATTCGCAGACCGATCTGTCGTCCATCAAAGAAGAGCGCGTCGCACTCGGTCAAACAGACCACGGAGTTTCCTTGCCCAAGCCAACATAGTAGGCGGCACATCTAGGAAGGTTGACTATCGATACACTGTATGCTAAGACGTACAGATGATACAAATACACAGGGTAATAATTAAGATCAAAAACGGTGTGCTCGCGGTCGTCGGTCAGCCAGGTCAAACGACCTTTCTAGATCGGAGGTTGTAACGATATGGCGCGGCAGCATCTAGAGCTGCTTTGCGGCTCCGAGTGAGGATGATTCTATGGGAAGGCGGTGGGAGTGGAGTGACGATTGTGTTCGAGGGGCCGTTCGCCGCCTGACCGACTGTGCGCTCTCCATCGACGCCTCGCAGTTTCCGTCCATCAAATTCGAGGAGTTCAATATT
>ALYI01004256.1:0-15934 GCA_001969225.1 Ceriporiopsis andreanae CBS 279.92 | reverse complement strand
AGCGTCGTGGTCAGTAGAGGCCGAAAGAAGATCATGGGTGCGACAAAGCTTGCGGACGCTGGGTTCCCGCCGACGGGGAAGGCGCTGTCCCAAATCATGTGGGGCAGCCAATGCCACGTCGCCGAGACGCAGCTGACCGCGATGCTCGAGGAGCTGCACATCGACAACCCCAGGAAACTGACCGTGGAGGCAGTCACCTGCGTCTGGAACCTATCGATGCTGTACACGTCGCTCATCGCGATTGTGCTAAGCCTCACACCCTACATATACCTCATAAAGAACAATCGGGACGAGCCGTTGTCTGTCCGATTGTTCTTTCCACTCGCAAGGTCCATCGGGAGCCTCACCATCAGCACCATGGTCCAAGTCGTCATCCAAACTCGGCTACTCGAGATCATCAAGCACCGTATCGTGTTTATGACCGTGGACGATGCGGCCCGGAACGACAACATAAATTTACCTACAGAATGGTGGGATGCTCAGTTCGCATCAGAGACGACTCTAAGCCGCCTCGAAACGTATCTCGATGACATGGACGTCGAAAACCTGTCGAAGAAGCTGGCATCTCTGAAACAGAAGCTCGAAGCCGCCAAGCTTCTTCATCTCTCCCCCGCTACCACACGCCGAATCCGCACGATGCTCCCTATCGCGCAGCTTGCTATCGTATGTGGGCTGCTGCTCACGCTCGCGGGCTACATCGGCTGCTTCAGCCTTGTGCAGGGAAATCACAGCTCGTTCGGGCCGCTCATCTGGCTTATCCTCGAGGTCACGCTCTCCCTACTGCGAATGGGCATCTGGGCGTGGAACCCGCGGTGGGACGAGACCCAGACCGCGCTCGATTTTCACCTCGAGCTCGCGCGCGACAGCCCGCTGCCCACGTGCAACAAGTTCAACGAGGAACTACAAGAGGAGCGCGTCGTCCCGCTGACCCGATCACGCGAGTTCCTCGGGGAGATCACTTCCTTTGTCGGCTTGCTGGACCCATTCGCGGGCACGGAGGACGGCATCGCACTCTACTACACGTTAACGGGGTGTGCATCGGGAAGACGAGTATTGTATGTCACCGTCTTTGACTACAAGGAGAACGTCTCGCGGACGCTCGTTCGTTCGACAGCGTCGCCCGAAGCGGAGGTCGTTTGTTACACCGCGAAACTTAACGTCGAGGACGGCATTGAAGACAGTGTCGGTAGCGTATGGGCCACGATCGGCGAGAAGACGTCTACAGGCGGCAACCACATAACACGCGACCATACTTTCGTGACGAAACTCATGACACACTGCGACTCGATCCTGCGGAAACTCGAACTGCACACAGCCCAGGCACAAATGGTCAAAAATCCGAGCCGACTCAGCCTCGTACCATCGCTTCCATATGCACAAGGATCGGAACCCATCTCTGGACCTTCCCCTTCTCATCGCCACCCGTTGAAGATCGAGATGACGTGGGCACTAAAGCAAAAACAGCCTCTCGCTTGTCAGCGGACGAAATTTGGGGAGAGCAAGCTCGCCGACGATGGCGGGAAGGAGTTGACAGAGGATGATATGGCATATCTGCGCGTCGGCGAGCTGGAGCGGCGCAGACGGCGCCTCTGTTTGCAGAGGACTGAATGGGTCGACGCCTATATGTCTTTGATTAACAGCGAGACTCTCGAGGAGTTACCGCAGGTGCCACAGGTGAGTCGCAGGCACATGCATTCCACAATTTCCCACACCATGGCTCTGTGCTAACCACGCACCTTTTGATCGAAGGAATTCGAGAAACGCATCCATCAAAGTGTCGCTGTACTCTATGAGTCAGCGGTTGCAGAACATCTCTTGCTATACGAGCTGGAACACCTCGAACGGATGCTTGTGTATGAAACTAAGGAGCTCGAGGGCATCCTGTGGTCGCGCAGCGAAGCCATGATCAGCCAGCTCAAGCAGAGACGTGATTGCGACGCATACGGGGAATTCGAAGCCTTGCAAAGCAAAGTCGTAGCTGAACGGAAGACGAACGTGATGCGCAGGCTCAGGACAGAGGCGCAGCGCGTCCAGGCACGTCTCGTGGATCTAGGAGAATCAACCCGCGCCCGTATCAAGGAACGACACTACCGTCCGCCAACGGAGTCGACGCTGGAGAATCGCTCACGGGATTGTGAAAAAGGGATCCGGGACGCATGGGACAATGTGCTACAAGTCGTCAAGCGACGGCTGGAGGGCAACACAGCGGACGAGGAACCCATCTACGACGCGGTCGCGCTCGATATCGCGCATTTCACGCAAGAGGTGGTGTCCGAGATTGAGCGGATCCCCATCCCCGCGAAGAAAGATGAGATACAGGCCGAGTTTGAGGGAGCGAAAGAGAGGTCGGAGACGAGAATGCGGCGGGTAAAGGAGCGGCTACACGATGAACAGCGTATGTTTGAAGCGCGGCTCGCGGGAGCTGCTGAGGACGACGACGGGACCAGCTTCCTTCGCGAATGCATGCGATTCTCGGGCTCGCCGTCCGTCACCCATCTGGCATTCAGCAAATACTCACAATTTGTTGAGTTGTCTTCGGACGACGTGAAAGCGCACGGTATTGACGCTATCGCAAGAGCGCTTGGGCGGAATCCCGTCATCTCGTCTATCGACTGTACCCAGTGCTCTCTTGACGACGTCATTGCGATTATCCGTGCCCCGTGGAAATTCCAGAGTGTTACACTCACACTGTCTCCACTACTTGGCATCCCGACTGTGGACCTGACCGAACTACAGGAGGCGCTTCGAGAGCGACATAACATCCTCTCGCTCGATATACAGCCGGTGACTATGGATGTGCTCGCGCAGATGCACGGCCTGGAGCCTCCACCCGAGGAGAAGAAGGAGATGAACACCCTCGTGCCCATTTCCCCTGCCTGCATGCAAGCGGTGCACGAAAACCGGGTCGCGTCTATCCGGGGCCCACACGACGGACCGTTCAAACTCGTATACTACATGCACACGAGGATCACCGACCAGTACCGCCGCGGTCATCCTTACCAGCTGTTCGAGTGGCCAGGGGGTTCGAGCTGCACCGTCCTCTTCTCGGGGCCGGCCCCGTGGACTGACATCGGGCCTGGTAACGAGACTGCCGCGCTCGTCCTGCGGCTGAAGCACTGCAGCACGAGCGAACGCGGGCGGGTCGACATCCAGCTGAACGGGGAGCGCGTTCCGTGGGACCAGGAGGCCTGTCCTCCCTGGAATTTCGATCTCCAGGATGTGGTGATGCCGCGCCACATGTTGAGGTCTCCCTCTTATGCCAACCAGCTGACTATCACGTTGGCAGCGGATAGTAAGGGCGTTTACTGGTTGTCAGATCTGCAGCTGGTATCGGGTACGCAGACCTGGTAATGCTATCTTTGTGATATCTCTTCTCGATACAATTATTTTGAACTCTACTGCTGTCATGATGACCGTCACATCTGCGTACAGATTGAATACTACATTCAAATCAGACTCATTATCACAGACAAATCTCGCCGTTCGGGCGTCGGAACGATCCCAACAAGACTCGCAGACACCATAGCAAACATTTGTATCTGTACAAATTATACATCAAAAATCTCGTGACTCAGAGATTTGATCGTGCATCTCACTGAAATGCCTGCGGAACCTCGCAGGCATCTATGTATTACAGGACTAGCAAGCATGCAACGTGCTGCTGCACAAACTGATAAGGTTGACGTCTCGCAACACGGCTGTGAAAGACGCACCGTCATGACCCTCAGATACGGTCCGACTGAGCTCCGCCATGGTGCCCTTCCGATACGTGGACGATCGATCATAGATCGACGTGGAGCACCTTATGCCATCCCTACTCGACACGGATACCTGCCATGCTCGTTTTCGATGCGCGCAGAACCTTCGCTTTCACCCTCATGAGCTTCTTCTTCCACTTACTCTTCTTTCACCGCGCCTGACTAGCAAGCGGTACTACCGCAATCGCTTGTTCGTGTGGAAAAACAGCGCGGAACAAAGCTAGTGGAGGACTCAACCGTCATGTCTAGGGATCATGTATAGCAGACTCACCAGAATGGCATTCGTGACATTACGGCCCGAGATCGAATCGCCTGAAACTCGCCGCTCGAAGTCTCCACGCGCGAGTCGTGCTACGGACTCGCTCGCAGTGATGATGGCACCACATTCTCGGGTACCAAGCGTATACACAGGCCTGTGGGTGCCGTGAACGACTGGGAGGGCCATCTCGCGTAGTAAGAGACAGATACCACGGTGTGCCGCCGCGTGCGTCCTGCAAGGGTGCGCCTGCGTAAAGCTGTAATACAAAATCAGCGCAAGGGCTGGTACGACCTTGTGAGGCGCGTACCATTGTACTCGCCCTGCAACTTCTCCACCTTAGGTGACGCGAAGCGTGTCGGTGCAGACGCGGTGACCACCCCATCAGCGACATGCCTGGGACACACGAGATGACTACAGGAACAGCATAGGCGCATGATCGGCTCTTTGTATGCGGCAGATAACAGGCAGAACGATAGGCGATAAGGCACCACTTGCGAAAGCTTCAGCGCAGGTCGACGTTTGCGCTCCAGGGAGACGCAGTCGCATCGCTCGTCGAAGCTGATGCAGACTTGAGATCTTGAGATCTTGAACAGAGGGCTCGATTCCCCAGACAAACGGGGCGGCCCGTCTTCGACACTATGGATGAGGGAGGTAGGGCATGGTCAGGGCGCACTGTAAAAGGGAAAATACGACAGTGGACGCACCAGGACGCGTCACTACCGCGGTAAGCACCCTGTTCACCCCACTGCTCTGTGCGAGCAGCGCCTGCGCCTGTAATGTCGCCCCGTAGGGGCCGGTTGTACGCCCTGGTGTCAGATAGGGTCGTGGTCGCGGTGAGAGGGAGGAGCGCGCTGGCGTCTCGATCTGGGTCGTAGTCATGAGTGGCAGCATGTATCATTGATGTCCAAAATATTCGTGCATACTGAGCTTAGGCTTGGAGCGTGAGCAGCAGCAAACGAAGACGACGTGTGCGCCCCGACCGAGGCGACCAACGGTGATGGTGAAAGAAGAGAACCGGGGCAATCTCGGCGCGCATGCAGTCCAGGTCGCGACCTTGTCTCTCACCGCCATCGACCTTCTCCGACATCGCCTCTCTCTCTCCCAGATATCGTATACGGCGCGCGTTAATGGACCGTGGAGAGGCGTCGGATGCTTCACTCACGAAACGGGGCAGTACGATGGAGTGTTTATCGCGATGAATGTGTCCGATCGGTACTGCCGACCCTTCCTCGTCCACTCTGACTACTCAATATGCAGGTCTCCTATACTGTATTGAGCGGCCGTAACAGTCCAGTAGGCCATCCCTTTTTAAACATTTGTGGCCGTCACGTTCGCTCTGTGAACGTTGTGAACACTGCACCGATACCGAGGAACACTGGCGCGAGTCAGGAGCGAGGGACAGCGATGAAGATTGAGCGATTAGCGAAAAGAGGTGAGTATTCTGTACAAACACGCTGCCAGGAGACTTACAATTTGTGAACGGTCTTGGCAGCTCGCCGCCCCGACGGCATCGTCGTCGCGGGTGATAGGCGAGCCCACAGGTATGCTCGGCTTCAAGTATCAAGTACCCGGCGATTAAAGAACCTCCACTTACAGCGACTGCTCCATCGCTCGTCGGTGTCGTCGGTCAGCATTGCGCATGCCACCGACGCCATCTCTACGCAGCATCGTCAGGGCGAGCAAACTGTTCAGCCGCATCCGGCTGAAATTCATCGCCAGCATGTTCGCGCAGATGTGCGAGGCGATCGCTGTGTCTCAACACGTGAACTTCGACACGAATGGCTAGCTCGAAGTCATCGTCAACGGCGAGACACAGTGCCAGCGGCGGTTTGTGGTGAAGCTGATGGACCTTGGGTTGAGCACGAGCTTCTCGCCGCCCATGTCTTCTACATCCCACCAAACCCGGAGGAAAACACTGCGCGCATCTCGGCGCACGCCTTCGGCTAGTGTTAGTCTGTCCGAGACCTGCACCCGCGAGCTTCACTGTCAACATTGCAGACGTTCAGGGCCCCCGCCTCGTCTTGCTCTCGCACTCGCGGCGGCTCAGTCTTCCTCTGCAGTGTGCTCGCAACCCCAGTGTGTTCATGCCGTGCCCGACCAGGAGATCAAGGGGCAGCACGAGCGCGACAGCGAGGAGCAGCACTCGCACTCGCACAGCGCGTCCACGCAGACGCGGCGGAAGCGCAGCGCGCAAGGGCAAAGGGGCCGCGCACCAGGAAGACACGCTCGAGTCCCTCGC
Source organism: Ceriporiopsis andreanae CBS 279.92 (assembly GCA_001969225.1). NCBI lineage: Eukaryota > Fungi > Basidiomycota > Agaricomycetes > Polyporales > Meruliaceae > Ceriporiopsis > Ceriporiopsis andreanae. The sequence continues at coordinate 9,678 of ALYI01004256.1, read as the reverse complement.
GAGCGCGTCGCAGCCCCTCGCGCCGAACATTCGCCGCAAGTCCTTGTTATCGAGCATGGCCGGGTCGGTTATGCGTGCCGTTGCCGCGATCGGCGGCGACGTTCAGCACTACGGTTACCGACGTGCCGTCTACCCCGCTCGCGAAGGCGGCGCCCGTGCCCTCGACGGCACCCACGAAGAAACCATCGAAGTGGCGGCTGGGCCTCGGGAAGGCCGCAGGAACAGCAACAGCAACACCTTGGCTGCGAGGGACAAGTCGGAGAACGAGTCGGCGTAGTCGACGGTCAGCAACGTCGGCTTAACAACCTCAACGCCCAGTGCCATCCACACTCCCTTCTATCGCATCTTCGTCCAAGTCGCCGTACGCCGCCTCCAAGACATCATTCGTGGACTGTCCCCCACGCCACATCACTTTCTACTCTGTCCCAAGCGCCTACAAGCGCCAAGTCGAGCACGGTGTCGCTCGATGGACCCGCATGGAATGCGCAGGGCCGTCAGCACCGGAACGCGAACATGGGTGGGAGCGGCATGTAGGGAGCGCCAACTGTGCGTGCCTTTGCCAATGGTGGACTCGGACCAAAGATTGACATGTGCACCCTATTTTGCTTCTTCTTCTTCCACCGCACCTTTGCTTTCCCCGTCGTCTTTGTCTCGCGAGCGCGGCGTTGGTGCTCTCGGTGTTGACGACATCGAGCATCTAGCCCAATTCGGGCGCGAGCAGCGCGGCGATGAGCACCTCGGCGTCCACGCGGTACAGCGACGGCAGCCCGCGCAGCATCTCGACGGTACGAGCGGATCGAGCAACAGCTGGCGCAGCGGGAAGTCGGCCGCCAGCAATGTTAGCGGGCGCGACCCCAGAATACCGGCCGATGTCAAGTATGAGTCGTCCGTGTTCCAAAGTGCCGCGATGCCGTACTGACTGTCGCGCAGGCGTCGACCTTCCGTGGGAGCTCAGCGAGGTCCCTCGCCCGCAGTACATAGACCCGGTAAACATCAAGTTCAGCCAGCCGCTGCCGCGCCGTCCGCTGAAGCCCAAGAACTCGAACCTGGACACCATCTTTGAGCGTCCGACACGCGTGGGCTGCGCGCGCACGGTGGACCTGTCGGGCAGCAACATGTCGCTTGACCGTATCGGCGGTAACAGCGACGGCGAAGACGGCGGCTCGCCGCGCAGAGTCCAGAAAGGCCAGATCACCGTCCCATGAAGATGCTGTCCGCCCTCCGGCGATAGGCGCGTCCCCGCCGCCGCGCTGGAGCTCCAAGCGTGTCCTCGCACCGGTGTGGTGTAATGCCTGTCCGTCGTTCATCATTGCGTCTTAGGGTCAATGGTGCGTTTCTAGCCTAGAGGGGTCCACACTCGGAACATCCGCAAGCTCGTTGCAGGCTCTCGCGTGGGAGATCTGCAAGTCGCGATCCTCTCAGCAGAGATGTTCGAGGCCGCGGCTATCGATGTAGCACGGGCACACATACCTCGCTCACGAAGACATCGCCCGTGCCTGTTCGCAAGGCTTCGCCGGCGATGTGGCCGCTGCCAAAATTTCGAGTGAGAAATTGGCGGGGACAAGCGCCCGCTGGTCCACGAACACACGCAGGATGGAGACCGGGGACAGCACGTGGAGGATAGGGTGCGTACGCGGAGGCCAGTGAGAGCACGCTGAGGAGAAGCCAAGGAAAAGCGGACGGAATACGCAGAGACTACGCGGGAACGTGTTCTGTCGCGTCGGAAGCCGAGCGTGGAGCGGCGGCTTTGCAGCACGCGCGGTCTGCAACGAAGATCGTGCCGCGCTGCGTATGGAGTATGAGTACTCAGTAGCAGGAGTCTGAGGAGAAGACGGCCACAGGGCTCACGGACGGAGAGGTCCCTCGCGGGACGGTGACCCGTCGTGGCAGCCACATCGTGCACGCGGTGAAGCCTGAGCGAGGCGGCCATCTCACAGCAGGCAAGACATGCGGGAATATTGTCCTGCTCGGAGGCATAAGCGTCTGTCAGATTGGCACCGTCAACACGTTGAAGGGGAGCGACGGATGGCAGAGATGCGAGCTCCTGTCGCTGGTCATACGGCTATCTGAGAGCCCCGTATCTACGGGGAAGATTGTCTCGCTGGGTGCTGCACGTGCGAGGCTCGCAAACCGTACCTTACAGTCGTTTCGAGGCGGCGCCCCTCGCCAACAGGGGCCCAGGACCCGGAGATGATCGAGTTCAGCCACCCACGACAGCTTCAGTGCTTTGCGTACGCTCGCTGTTCTCGTCCGTTGGACAACACATTCTTTGATACCGGCGGCGGACACAGTGACTAGAGTATGACGAAGGCGGCTCTTGTGCGTAATGTCAGGAGCGGATCGTGCGACATCGGCGGTCTTGTCTGCAGCTATGGGTGGCAGACACTGCGTGCATGACCTTGCTGCTACCAGAAGTCTGAGAATCTGAGCAATCGAAAGGTAGACCAACAGTCGGAATAGGTCGGTGTTACAAACATGGGAGTAGCTCTTTGTGGGGACACCTAGTAGCCCTACGAAGGGTATAAGTAGATTCTATTATACGAGTTACTGGAGGCTTGTGTAACTCTTTATAGTCTCAATAAGCGGAGTCTCTATAAGGAGTCTAATGTGACCACTTCATTGGACACCTTTCATGACCTATGCTCTCCTAGATGGGATGTTCGTTTTCTCACCTGGCTCGACGTAGCAGGAGGTCTTCTCAGCAGTCTGCTCCTGTAAAAGTCTCTGAGGTACTCGTGTAATAAAATCTGCTCTCTTATCGTCTGCCTCCGAGTCCCAACGTCCCGCGGTGTGCCTCACTTGAGGCTAACTGCCCACATCCCCAAATTCGGACTCTGCACGTGCAGGAGGCTGGGAACGCGTGTAGATTGTCCGGACTCGACCACTTCCTCTTAGGAACCTCGCATACAAATTTTAAGTACTCAAAAGAACTCAAAAGGCAGTCACAATTGAGTTTCTGAGTTTTCATAACGTGTGAGCTGCATGAGGCTCCAGAGGTTGTGGGTGGGTTGAAATAGGCACCTTGATGTGTGTCGGGGTCCGAGTTTATCGATTTTGCTCATCGAGGCTGACACTTACACGTTAAGGATTGTGGTAGATATTTCGCCTAGTGGTGGGCATGGCCCGGCTTGGCCTGAAGAGCCTGGCGGCTTTGGCCTGGCTTTGCATGGCTTTGGCTTTCCAGGAGGGCAGGCCGGGCCCAAGCCGTCCAAAGCCCCAGGCCGGCCAAAAGCCCTGGCCTGAGCCCCGGCCTCCCGCTATATGAGCTCAGCATCACCCAACTCGTTCCCAATGTCATTTCTGCATGCATCAATGGCATTTCACTGACATTGGAGACTGTATTGTGCAGAACCCACCACGCAGTGACACTGTGCGGCACGATCATCCGCAGTTCTGTACAGTGCAGTGCCCGGCACTTATATGTGCTCATTATTTGCCTCTGTTTACATTCACGACGCGCTCGCCAGTTTTCTGCGCTTTACGGTGTCGTTACGAGCATAACCTCAAGACCAAGGACTCAGTATGCTGCTAGTTGCGAGACCGCATTGCAAAACAACTCACCAATGCTTTTGAGCAGGCTGTCAATGCGGGTCTCGTGAGCAGACATACACCAATACTGGAGGTCGTCCTGCTGCGTTCACGGTTGTCCGTGCAATATCTGCTGGGGTGCCCTGACATGAAAAACATGTAAGTATGGATGGTATAGCTCGAATGGACTGCTCAAATACTCATAGTTGTACGTGATGGATATTCACAGGAGCCCCGGCCTGGCCAGCTTGGCTTGGCTGACCTGACCATGAAGCCACAGGCCCTCGCAAGCCAGGGTGAGTTGGCCCAGCTCAGCCTGGCCTACGGCCCCGGCTTTTGGCCTGAGGCCGGGCCATGCCCACCACTAATTTTGCCAGCTGGCCCTTATGACTGCTAGGAGTGTGACGGCATACTGATCCTGTTGTACATGATCCACAGAAACTAGAAGAAAAGGGCAAGAAGGAATGTAGAGGATGAGCAGGACATGGTGAGCCTGGCATCCTCGTATTGTGACACTATTTTTGCAGGTCGTCACAAGAAAAGATGCACACCACCGACAAGGAGGTCACAACTGAGGCCGTGCAAGCAGTAGAGGAGGAACCAGTGGAAGCCTGCATATCACCAGTGTCTCACGTGGAGCAGAAGCAGGTAGAAGACCTAGTCGAGTTGTCAGCAAGCATCAGCACACACGAACCAACCTGCCAGGGTACCAAGAAGGGCACACCATCAGACCTGGATGACGGTGTCATTACTCTCCCAAGTCTCACCTGACATTGGATCTACTGTGCGGGAGCAGGAGACCACCACTATTATGGATAATGGGGACACTAAGTTAGTTGTGTGTTTCAGCACGGAGGATGTTCTGGTGCTGCACGCAAAGTCACACTCCCCTGAGCTAGACTACATTGAATCTGCACAGCAGCGAGGGCTGGGGCAGGATGTCAAGATGACTATAGTTGATGAATTAGGATAGGGCGAGGACAGACAGCTTGGACACTGATGTTGGTGGTGTGGCTTCATCTCTAAGATAGGCTCTCACACAGATATGTGGGACTGTCGTTGAATATTGTGCATCTAGTACTTATGGCGCTTGGAGTACTGACAGCAACTGATGGCTCACCAACTGACTTGCAAACTTCAGTGTTCAAGCACCTCAGTCTTGACAACAAATTGTGGTCGCACCAATGTGCCCGAGCTATCAACACATATTTCACGCAGCTGAGTCACTGTCTGGCCAGTGTACGCACTGAGTATTTCACTGTTCACAAATACACTCTGCCTCTGCCTCAACCAATCTACTGACCCACGGCATGGCACCATGGTCCAACTCACACAGGAATGATGCCAAGCCTGTGATGCAGACTCCGATGTGTCTGACCTCGAAGCTGCTTGCAGAACTTATCAGTATTATCCTGTTGTTTGAGTGTGAGCTGGACAAGTGGCAGGACACAACATCTGTACCCTCGACAACTTGCCAAAATCAGGACGGAGATGTCACCAGACACATCAGTTAATGCTAAGTGGGCGAGAAAGACCCGGAAATCTTGGGTCCATTTTACATTTTTCACTATGTTTCTAGTTATTATTAGGGATGTGAAGATGTAAATAGTTCTGTCAAGAGCTGGTGGGTTTCATGTGGCAGAATTTGCAACAAATCATGTTTGGCTTTCCTGCACGAAAATTATACTGTCATACTGACCCAAGGATTTCCCATACTGTTACTGCTCTTCATCCGATATTCGACCACCTTGTACTCTAGCATTTCTGCTTCATGACAAAGACAAGCACTGTGAACTCACAAGACAGTATGCAGCACTAGAAACTAAAGCTAAAGTGGAGCGTGACATGTTCTATATGCAACATATGGTGTCCACTCATCAGAACTACTGCGCTTGCTGTATTTCAAACCAATCACAAAATGATCATTAACCTGATGGACAATATCTTGGTAGGTACCAGTGCATACACAGAGGAGTACAGTAAGCTGATGGTCCTCTAGAAGCAATAAAAACCCAGTGGTACGAGGCCTAGATCAAGGGCAGTGCCCTGCATGAATGGACAGCAATCAACAAGTGGGAGCTTGATACCGTGCATGAGTAGGCAAGGCTACTTGTGATGTAGGATATTCTACTGGTGGCTCTCTGACTTCAGATGAACGGAATGTACTGTATTGCCCAGTTGTTGTATGCTCTCTTTGTCTGAAGCAACTGAAACAACCTACTTGTGCAGATACCAATAATATGAGAGGAGTGGGGCCCTACTGCTGAAAAGCAGTATCAAGCAAAAATCAGACAGAGGAAACACAAACAGAGGGCTGTATCAGCACAATCACAGGGTAGACTGAAGTGGTATATGCACAGTGAGGTATTCCATGCTTTTTGTGAGACTCACAAAACATGCAGGTGTACCTTGAGCTTATTAAACCTAACTATCATTAAGACTATCTCAAATATATTTCTGTGCGTGCAGATGATGTTTCAATCTCAGCAGCATGACCAGTTTAGATCTAACTGATAATAGCTCACTTGCTGACCATCTTGTTGATACTGCCCGGCTGATTTTCAAGACTGAGAATGATGTTCGTGGCACAGTCGCCATATTGATGCAGGATATAGCAGGCACAATCACTGAAAGTAAGTACACATATCTTGGAGCATCAAACAAGTTCAACATATCAGGTTCTAGCATCATTCACGCGTGGCCCTTGCGAGTGCACAATGCTCCTGCACAAGCAACAAGCTCTGTTTTCGTGCTTCCATCATGATGTGTACCCACACATCCTGATTGTCTTGTGCACATCTTCCTAGGCTGCATCAAAATGTTTCAATAATGAGGTCATCTTTCATGGCCACATCATGCAGAAGGTCACCACTCTTTTAAAATTTGACAGCTATGCACCAACTTCACTCTCACATGACAAGCGTGTTGTAGGAGAAGTGTCATTCATTGCTACCATGCTCAGCCAGTTTTACACTGAGGCATTATCTTGCTGGTATATGAGAGGATTTTGACACCAAGCTGTGGGATCCATAGAACATTCTCTTTCGTGTTGTCTGTCTGCTGGTCGAAGACACATAATGATGTTATCAGCCCAGAACTTGGGTTGCAGGCCAATTTTGGCAGATACGATTTCTGAGAGTAAACATGTCTTTCATGAATAAGTTACAAACAAGTGGTAGTAGCATGAAAGAGACTGACAAAGAGTTCTCTAGAAAAGAAGATAATGAAATAAAGCAACAACAGCACATATGTTGATGATGGTGGTTGGGGCAAAAATGCAAAGATGTGGCATTTAATCAGGTATGCAAGACCCATTTTAGATGAATTAACATGAAAGCACTAATTGCATAGGTATAATCACTGTCAAGAAATACAATTGAGCCTTCCAATATTGCCTATAATGACATACGTAGCACCTTAATTTATTTTGGAATATTTGGATTTATTTGGATTTATAGAGACACANNTCTAGCCAGATTTGCTGGCAAAAGTGTCGCATCTATTTTTTGTTTCGTGTTTTGCCACTTATTAGGACAGATATGGCAATTCTGACAATTTTGCTGGAATCCCCTAATTTTTATCTTTCTGTCAAAAAATCATCAAAATACATGCCCAAATGACGTTGTATGCTACCAACCACCCGATAGCGGTCCCAAAGTAAACAACATTATTGGTGGAGCACTCTTTGGGTGACTAGGAAATGTCGACGCGGTCTCCGGTCACCTTGCTTGGATTCTGTGTCATTGTGCGCATGATGAGTGTCAAATCCCTGGTTCTTCCCTGTTGTTCCGTTTCATGGTGACACTGTCGTTATATGCTCCTTACTGGCTCTTTACATCTAGTTTCATTCGCGTCTGTAATACAGGGAAGGCATCATATCTATGTACCCGTGTTCTAAACTTCAAAATCTTGAATTGTGACCTCTCTTCGAATAACTCGACAATTTTTGCCCTCCAAGCACGCGTCCCGGCCAGCACGCCGGTGACAGCAACACTACCGCGGCACTGCAGTGCTCTTACTCACACTGTCCACCGCAGTTTTCGTTGTATCGCCATGCATGCACGTATGTGGAATATGAAGTGTATGGAGGCCCGGGTTGAATGTTCAATGAATAAATTTCCTCTGGTTGAAAATTGACTTTGTACTGTGTTGGCTGGTGCAGATTGATAGCCGAGGATATTTAAAATGTACCCATCATCTTCCGTGCACTACTACATAGCTATACCCTCAGAATATACGAATGCCGAGCTTGAGAGTGGAACACACGACCATAAGAGGCGCACGTGGTGTACCCGCATCTGTTGTGCCCGTGAGCGATACCTTGCACGCAAGGTGATTTTTTATTTAAATATTATTAATAACCTATACTTAGTTATGATAAGTGTGCCAACTCACACTTTTGCATGCTCAATAGTGGGCTCATTTCTCCATCTTTTGAAAAACCAATAGTACCACACTATATAGAGACATCTAGACTATCTATGGTCCAAGATCTAAGAGAAGGAACAAGATGCAGAGGCTGTAAAAATCAGGCAAGTTTCATTTCCACACCTTCATCATTTTCCCCGCACCTTCTAAAAAGTGAAGTGAGACTTTATTTTCACTCTTATCATTCCTAACCTTAACCTGAGGTCCCAGCAACAAAATTTGCATTGAAATTTATTCCCACACATTGGGGCAAAAGCTTGTCATACTACAAAGATCCCTAGAAATACTGAAATTAGAGACTCTTTCTTCGGTACCCTCAGAACTCGTAACTGATAAGCTCATTAATGGTGTGTTGAAACAGAGTTAGAGAACAGAGTGAGAAACTTGTGGATAGTGTCAGCATACATAACATAGACAAATAGATAATGATTGATGTTCACACCCAATGTGTGAAAGTGTTGCATCATGTCAACAGAATGTGTTCGTGCTCATAGCCTAATGTGTACCTAATGCTACACCTATCTTTAACATAAAGTGTGTGCACTGTGCAGCAAAAACTATGCAAAGCTTATAAAACCTTGTCAATCTTGATTCTCAGGTTCTCATGACTTCTAGCACCTGCTGAAAGGTGCAGTTGGTACAATACCACATGACATTAGTGACAGTACATGCCCAATGGCTGAAGTGGCATACTGTGTGATGCTCGTGTATAGAGGTACAGGCCACATATTACAATTAATAAGCAGTGGTTCATGCGTTTGAAATGAGCTGCAGCTTGCAAACCTGTCTGCTCTGCTCTGACTTGATGCAATAAAATCAGAATGAGATGCTACAATGTGTCAATGACCTACTGATGATGACATAAGGGTTAAATGGGAGTCTGCTGAGAGGTCTGAGCTATGTTTTAACTTGTCTCATGAGGACAGCTATGACAGGCTTATATATCGGACTTGTGTGCATAGCGAAGCCCCACGGACTGCCTTCTAGTTTTCTAATGTCCTCTTTTCAAAGCTGCACCAATTTTCAAAACTGCAATATTAGTAGTATGTCCTAATAGAAGTTATAAAGCTACATAAAGCTCTACTTCTAAAACCACAAGTGCCACTTTTTGAGGCTGTAGATATTACTTTTTGAAACAGCAGATACGTGTTTGAAGTAGTGACTATCAAGTTTAATGCTGCAAATCCTACTTTTTTCAAACTCCAGATCCTGTTTTTGAAACTGCAGTTTCTATATTTTTATTGGAAACTGCCCATTCTGTTTTTAAAACTGCTGATCCTGTTTTTGAAAATGCAGATTCTGTTTTTGAAACTGCTCATTCTGTTTTTGGAAATGCAGATTCTATTTTTGAAACTGCAGATTCTATTTTTGAAACTGCAGATCTGTTTTTAAAACTAAAGTCCTCGCCTTTTAAAACTGCTGATTCTGTTTTTGAAACTGCAGTTTCTATATTTTTATTGGAAACTGCCCATTCTGTTTTTGAAACTGCTGATTCTATTTTTGAAACTGTTCATTCTGTTTTTAAAACTGCAGATTCTATTTTTAAAACTGAAGTCCTCGCCTTTTAAAATTGCTCATTCTATTTTTGGAACGGCTGATTCTATTTTTAAAACTGCAGATTCTGTTTTTAAAACTGAAGTCCTCGCCTTTTAAAACTGCTCATTCTATTTTTGAAACTGCTCATTCTATTTTTGAAACTGCTCATGCTGTTTTTAAAACTGC
>ALYI01004252.1:0-23062 GCA_001969225.1 Ceriporiopsis andreanae CBS 279.92 | reverse complement strand
CCTGCCACAAGAGTCACTGGACCCAGAGGCGCATGTGGCACCTGATATTGACATCGGGAGTTGTTCACTGCGTGATTCTATCAGCCATACATAGCACCCTGCATAACCCGACTTCGGTGGCAAATTTCGTCCAGCAAGGCACCAACGTCAGTTCGTTAGGACTCGGATGTCACGGAAGCACAACTCGTCACACCCTGATATCGCCGCGCGGGACAAATATTTTAAGGTTCGTCTGTTGCCACTCAGCGGTCGTCACTGCATCCTTCATATCTTTTCTAGAGGCGCACACCGCGCTCGCAAAGACCTACCGGACCCTCCACCCCCGGGAGCATTACATACACATCGTCCCTCGGTGATCGGCCAACGACTCGGCAGTCTCTTTTCCATGATCCTCCTCAGCTTTCTCGTTATTTGCCTCGTTCATCGTTGTGCACTTCCTCTGGAAGTGGGATGCCCTCCGGATGCCATCGTTGCAAGGACACTGTCTCGTAGTTTGGAGACTTGTCGGTAAAGTAGACGCGGCGTAGCTGTAGCATGAAGCGGCACATACAGACAACTATTGCACTGCAAGGTCAGTGTGGCGTACCATGGAAGTCAGTTAGCCCGCGACCCTCTGTCACTATGTGAAAGACGCACGGTTGGATCAAGAGCACGAGCTGAACGCGAATCTGAATTATTGATTCAGTCCCATACCTCGGAAGACAAAGCGTCAACAATACACATACCATAAAGCCGGTCGAGATGGTCAATGCAGACAGAAAACTGTGGACAACGGCAGGGGTTTTAGGGCACATCGGGGGGACGGCCACCGTCTGCTTACACGAAGATAAAGGTACCTTTTCAAGAAGGAGGGTTAGACTGTCGGACTGCTCCCGAATTCAATTGCTCACCATCAAAAAGAAGTAAAGCCATAATCGGTTGTGGGACGCTTGTGCGCTTCAGGGTTCGCCACACCCGCAGCGTCACCTTCCAAGTCAGGACTTGAACTATAAACTCGGCGAGCATTCCTAATGCCACACTTGCGAGCGCTACAACAAACTCGGGTGAGGGTGTTTCAGTCATATTATACGAGAACGTCGCACCTCTGCACGGATAGACGTACTTCAGAACTTATACACGTACGGAATTACGCTCGGATACTCACAGATATTTGGCTACATCTGCCTGAGTACCGGGATCTTGTGTACATCCAGAGAATGGGAAGGGATTCGGTGCATACGATCCCGCAGTGTAAGCATACTAGAGCGAGATTAGTCGAGAGCAGTCATGGTGTACAGGTACTGACCACATGGCAACCAACACCGCCCAAAAAGATACAAAGCGCGAACATCGCAATGTTTGTGTTTTTCCCATAGATGGCGTAAAGCCGGAGCGAACAGAAAGCTGTGCGTGTATATGTCATTAATTGGATAGAGGATAAAAATGGAGAAGACGTACCGCCAGTACCGCAGTACGACAATGCCGCCACGGCCAAGTCCATTCTGAACGTCACGGTACATCTGAAGCCGTTGGCTCAACGCACTTATCTAGTGCGAAGCAAACTCACATGAGGGCTGCCCGGTCTAGGGCTGCGGTCGACCAGACGACGAAATGTATCAGCAACAACGCTTGGCTGAGGAACGGGGGATATCGCATGAGAAGATAGATGACTGTAGCTGTAGAGAACCGGCGTCGCCATACACAGTTGACCTCGTCCCCAAACGACAAAAGATAGTCGTAGATTAGGAATGCTACCAAAACAGACATCAGCGACCTCACACGAAGATTCAGATCGGCGGAGAGCAAGCGGAAGATAATTACTAGTTGTAATTACGACCACACAAAGGGTCAACCGCCTGGAGAAACATGAGCGATGCGATCTATAACCAGCTTCAAATTGCTCACCACGACTGCAAGTCTTCTGGTAACGGTGCTGTTGTGTTCCGGTACATGATCATGGGGATAGTGGCTAGTGCGGAGGACAATGTCGGCGGAGAACCTGTTTATAGGGTTGCAGAGTCTCCGGTCAATATCGCCACCACCGACAGCGATGGAGCACTACGAGGGATGTACATCTTGGAATCACGTTTTGTAACGTTGTCGTAAGTTGCACTTGCCTCAATGCACAGGGATGCTTGCGGCTCGATAGCAGCCGTGCGCACCTAAGTATGATGATGTTTTGCTCGAGAATGTTGTCCGCAGCCCGCAGCCTTGCTTGATATAAATTCATCCGCCCTGTCTCACACGGAAGAGACTGTGGCACTTACCGAGTTTGTTGGTGGCCTGCCAGATTCTGAACTTGGATTGAGAGACGCGCAGACAATGTCTGTAGAAAGAAGCAGATGCATCAGACAACCACATGAGTTTCACCGGTTCTCCTCAAACCTGTAGAAGCCTGCTATGAAGACTTGACCCTCAATCAGATGATCGCGTGGTGCTAACTTGTTGCTTGACAACAAGCCTTGAGACGTGATGGTCAGTAGACGGGTGCCACAACGACAACATTTGCCTATACAGGAAACATCTTCAGTCGCGAACGCACTAGACCAAGTTTCGAGCACAAAATTGAGAAGTTGCGGCGGCTTGATGTTAGACGCCATAGATGATGAATTACGGCTCGGCTATACTAGTAATAAAATGTACTATGGACAAGATTAAGCAACGCACCGGACGTTCTCACGGGCATTGCGGGACGCCATAACAAGGCGAATGCATGAACGTCAGTGCTGGTGGTGGGTGTTGGCAGCTTCGGCAAGCTCCTGCGCGTAGATTACATCAGGGTCCCTGCCCTTGACTTCAGGAAGCAAGATGGTGAAGCACGCGCCAGCGACGCAACAACCAAAAAAGACTGCAAAAGAAATAAACGTGTCAGCTCCATAGTATGCAGACAATCGTGAGCACTATACTCACTCCACAGGACGGCAGGCGTCCCGATTGACTCGCTCAGCTGGTTGAACGCGAGCGCAGAGATGATCGCGCCAACTTTGCCAGAGGCGGCAGAGATGCCATGCGCAGCTGCTCTGTACTTCGTCGGAAATACCTCTGCGGGATAGCAATACGTTGTACTGTACAGTTTCGTCAGCAACACGAGATAACTGTACTGTGGGGAGGATTGCCTACGTGTTGGCACCAAAATTGAAGAAAAACTGCAGCAACGAAAAGCATACGATAAAGGCCGCCGTGCTCAGCTGACTGAACATTCCTGCAAGAATCCCGACTTGATGTACCGATAAGCTGACACGTCATGAGAAACAAATAATGTGCTAAAGACGCACGAAAGAGGGCGGCCAAGAGGAAGCCCTGTATTTGAATCCATTTACGTCCTAGCCATTCGGTAGTAAGGACGGTGACGTAGTACCCTACACGGCGGGCGGTCATTTCAAAATGCGCGCGACGCTTAGAATAGACGTACCCGGGACAAAACCAAGGGCAGTGATGATAAGATTTCCGGTTGCGATCTTGAACAGCCTAGTCCAAGGAGAGCCACTTTTACCATCGAAACCTATCTGCTGTAGGACGACGTTCTGGTTGAGGTTAATGCCGTAAAAACTGCAGGAGAATCGTGAAGACGTATCACTTGGATGTATTCTGCCAGACGTACGCAATATCAAGCAAGAACCAGCAGACCGAGGTACCTAGCAGGATTTTGAGATGACGCCATTCAGAGAAGTACTCGAAGAATTCTGTGTTTAATTTGGGATGAACAACAATGTTGAACAAGATGCTTGGATCACGCACCGCGAGTATGAGCCTTCTTCGCATGGACCAAGGCCGGGGGTTGAGGACTCGTAGGAGTCTTCGTCTCGACGGTTGCGCCTTCATCGGATTTCTTCTCGACAGCAGTGTTGGTTTCAGACACGTCTACGTCGGATCCTTTCTTGAGGTCCTCTGTGGCATCTTCTTCGTGCGCCATTTTCTGCGATGCCTTGAAGCGCCGCGATTCGGGGAGCTTCAGACGCTGGTAGAGCGTGGCGCATGCGGGAATCAGTGAGAGCCCTATGACGATGCGCCACACGCCGTCGACCTTGCTCGTGTGTCCAGCTTCCATCGTGCTCTTGTAGCACAGCAGCACGATCATCGTGGCAAGGGCGCCTATGAGTGAACCCCAGCCCTGGTTCGAAAAGGTGTAAGCGAGTAGTGTTCCCCTGCGCCGAAGGTTCGCGCGTTCGGTGGTAATGGAGGCCGACATAGGATAGTCGCCTCCAACGCCTACGCCGAGTACAATGCGCCATATGGCGAGCCAGATCAGCGAGCCCGAAGGCGAGATGTCGCCTGAGGGAGGATGAGCGAGGAAGTAAAAACAAAACGCTATAAGAGGCACCTGTCGGGTCGCTGATGCACATGATCGTGGCAAAGATGATGAGCATGAGCTCCTTTCCATCTGTATTTGGAGGCGCTAAGTATCACATCATAACGAACGTGCGAGAGGTCACGCACACACTGCCTTACGCCCGAGGGCATCCGCCGCGAAACCTAGAAAGGATCAACGCTGGAAGTACGGCCGAAGGCCACTTCGGCTCACCGAAAGCAAACTGGCCGATGACACTCCCAATGTTCGCCCCAGCCTTCATGAAGCCTTGGAGACCCGCTGGTAGGGCCGCGCCATCGTACAGACGGTACTGCAGCATAGTTGCGACGGGCTGGAACGGTAGCGTGACTACTTGCAAAGAACTGGGAATAGTACGGAGACTCACGTTGATGATGAACAGATCGTAGGCTGTGTGACGGCAATAAGCACGATATGCACAATGTTGCTATGTGTAAACTTACCGTCTAGAAAGAAGCCAACCTGCACAAACAATCTGGTCAGGAAAATGTCACGCGACTCAATAATGTTGAAAGGACGCACCCCTGCAATCAACAGAAGCTTGATTTCTGGCACGGTGAGCATGAAGGGGAGCCGACCCTCGCCCTCACTCTCCAACTCGTACTCCTCGAGATTTGATGTATGCACATGTTTTTCCTGAGGGTGCCCTGGCGAGATGTCGGTCGGAGAACGAGAACGAGATATAATGTCGCCGGACGACATGTCGTATTGGGAAAACGGGTCCGGTTGAGGGAGTGGTGCGGCCTACAGCGAGTCTGTCGGCGGGGTATATTAGTTCTGCGAACGACGCACGTTCGCAAGCCTGCGCAAGCCTGCGCATAGACGGCTGCCAGCGGGATAATAGGCAGTGCCTCGGTCTGTCTACGTTGAGAGCGTGATATTAATGGCAGTCGTGCAAGCTCAGGCTAAGTTTACTGCACTGTCGCCATGGGCAAGCCAAAGTCGAAGATCAGGTCAGTGAAAGTATCTGGGAACCTCCCTATCTTCTTCGCCCTCGTCATCGCATCACTGGCCATGAACGATACTGCGAAAAGGGTACAAGGAAGTAGCCTGCGTTCCGTGGTCGCAAAGGTGCTGGATTGACGAGTCTACTAGTCACCAGCAAAATATGTCCGGCGCAGCAACGACAGCATGGAGCGGCACATACAAATAGAAAAGGCACTGCAATGTCGCGTGCCACGAAATAAAAATTTGCTCACTGGCAGTTCACGTGGGCCTATCCCGTTTCGAAGGACGTTTAGGTTTTGCAAGGAACCCGCGCACGGGGCTGGTAGGTTAAATCAGCAGCGTGCCTCGGAGAAGCGACAGTGAGTGTCACCCACCACAAAGACGATTAAAAGGGTGAAGGCAGACAGGAATCTAGAGGGAAGTCCAGCCAAGTTAGCGCGAATCCGTAACGATGATCATGCTTACGCACGGATAGATGAAAGAAAGTGGTTGCAAAACAAAACGTAAGACCGTACGGCAGCGCTAAAGTTTCTTTCACTCACCAGAGACTAAGTATGAAGGGCAGATGTCGGGCTCATGACTGATGAAATTCGGGCACTGAAGAATCTGCCACACTCACCGTCATGGTTGGTACCAATTTAGACCGAGTGATGTCCTACATATATTGCTAGCTTCCATACGTTCGAAGAAGCAATAAAGACCTCTTGAGCTAGGTATCTTTAAAGTACAGTTATCGCAACCTTCGTGTAACTGGGAATGGTAGCAGGCGGCACTCACCTCTATGTTGGGAATCCTGGGGGCCATGCAACACTGGCAGTCTTAACAGACGCCGTGAGGAACCTAAGCATAGATGTTGATTCTATGTCATTCGAATCGCGGTTCGTTGCAGACTGAATCGCCCTCTGGTATTGTGAAATCTGCGATCAGATCATCGCAAACGTGTTGCTGAATGATACAAAACATTGAGGTCCGAAGCTTGGTATCCAAGATGCCATGCAAATAGCCATACGGTGCCGACCGAATCTGTCTGTTCAGGGACTGCATTCACGGGCGTAAGTAGGAAGGGTAATTGGACGTTGTCAGAGTATGTAGCAGCTTTTTGCCAAGACCGAATGCCGCACGCGACGGTGGGCGCTAAGAGCTCAGCACGTGATACCGGGCCGTCTTCTGCATCGGCACGCACGCCGGCGCTCTCAGGCTTGAGCGCTTGAGCGGCGGCCCTCTGCAGTTTCCTCCTTGACCAGAACACGCGTACATAGATGCCCACGACTCTCGAATGAAATTAGAGGGTGCATGACAATTTTCCCCTACACCGAGCATAGACTATAGTATGTACTACAAACAAATCAAGCAACGCAACTGAGGTTCTAAAGACATTACGAAACACGATGCTCAATCAACAACCGCACGGACTTCAGTGCTGGCGGCACGTGTTCGCCGCCTCAGCAAGCTCCTGCAAGTAGATCACATCAGGGTCCCGGCCCTTGACCTCAGGAAGCAGGGTTGTGAAGCACGCTCCAGCGATGCAGCAGCCGAAAAAGACTAGAGAAGGAATGGACGCATCAGCCTCGTGAAGCTGCAGGAGATCGTGGGCGGGGCACTCACTCCACAGGACGGCGGGCGTGCCGAGCGACTCGCTAAGCTGGTTGAACGCGAGCGCAGAAATGATCGCGCCGACCTTGCCGGCGGCGGCAGACAGGCCATGTGCAGCTGCTCTGAACTTCGTCGGGAACACCTCCGCGGGATAGCAGTACGTTGTTCTACAGCGCAACGGGGTGTCAGAGCAGGAAATATCGCATTACTATGGATGCTGCTTACGCATTTGCGCCGAAGTTGAAGAAGAACTGGAGCAATGCGAAGCACACGATGAAGGCTACCGTGCTCAACGAGTTGAACAGGCCTGCAAGGATTCCGACTGAGAAGGCATGTCAGCAGATACGCCGCGCCGCATGAGCGCAGAGACGCACGAAAGAGCGCAGCCATCAGGAAGCCTTGAATCTGGATCCATTTGCGTCCCAGCCATTCGATAGTAAGGACAGTGACGTAGTATCCTACGCGGTAAATGGTGAATTAAAATTCGCAGATAGTACAAAATAGACGTACCGGGGACGAACCCAAGAGCAGTGATAATCAGATTACCGGTCGCGATCTTGAACAATCTGGTCCAGGGTGTACCAGTCTTTCCATCGAAACCAATCTGCTGGAGGACCACGTTCTGGTTGAGGTTGATACCGTAGAACCTACAACACAATTATGAGGTCCTGCCACTCGAACGAGTTCTGTCAGACGAACGCAATATCAAGCAGGAACCAGCAGACGGAGGTACCTAGAAGAATCTTGAGGTGGCGCCACTCGGAGAAGTATTGGAAAAATTCTGTGTGAGGCTCAGCATCGGTAACGAAACCAGCTAAGATGGTATATGCCAACCTCGAGTGTGAGCCCTCTTCGCGTGAATCAGAGGTGTGATTTTCGGGCTTGCAGGAGTGTTCGTCACGACGGCCACGCTCTCGTCTGTCCTCTTCTCGGTGGCGGCGCTGTCCGCGGACCTCACGTGGACGTCGGCCTCCTTCTTGAGGTCATCTATAGCCTCCTCTTCGTGCGGCGTCTTTTGTGATGCTCTAAAGCGCCGCGATTCGGGCATTTTTAGACGTTGGTATAGCGTGGCGCATGCGGGAATAAGCGAAAGCCCTATGACGATGCGCCACACGCCGTCGACCTTGCTCGTATTTCCGGCCTCCATTGTGCTCTTGTAACACAGGAGCACGATCATCGTGACGAGGGCGCCGACCAGCGAGCCCCAGCCCTGATTGGCAAAGGTGTACGCAAGGAGCGTCCCCCGTCGCCGAACGTTTGCGCGTTCGGTGGTGATCGAGGCCGACATGGGATAGTCGCCCCCGACGCCCACGCCAAGGACGATCCGCCATATCGAGAGCCAGATCAGAGATCCCGACGGTGAGAGGTCGCCTGAGGACGCGTCAGTGGAGAAAAGAACGCGAGACGCCGTGGAGCGCACCTGTTGGATCGCTGATGCACATGATCGTGGCGAAGATAATGAGCATGAGCTCCTTGCCATCTGCATGTCCGGTGAGTAGAGCGTCATAACGAACGTGTGGGGTTTACATACACACCGCCTTACGTCCGAGAGCATCCGCGGCGAAGCCTGGAAGGGATCAATGCTGGAAATATGGCCGAGCGCCGCTTTGACTCACCGAAAGCAAACTGGCCAATGACACTTCCGATGTTTGCACCAGCCTTCATAAAACCTTGGAGGCCTGCTGGTAGGGCCGCACCGTCATACAGACGGTACTGCAGCATCGTCGCGACAGGCTGAAAATATGCCATAACTACGTGAAAAAGTAAGTACATAGCATAATTACTCACGTTAATTATGAACAGATCATATGCTGTGGGACAAAAATCATAAGACGAAGCACAGGATATCTACGACTGCATACACACCATCTAGGAAAAATCCAACCTGCAAGAAATCTGGTTAGAAGAAAATCACAGGGGAGATTATATTGAAGAACGTACACCGGCGATGCCCAGAAGCTTGATTTCTGGCATGGTGAGCATGAAGGGCAGCCGGCCTTCACCCTCACTTTCTAGCTCATACTCCTCTAGATTTGATTTATGCCAACGGCCGTCCCGAGGTGACTCAGGAGAAGTAGGGGTCGGAGAACGAGATGCAACATCGTCGGTCGACATGTCGTATGAGCACAAGGCGTACGGTAGAGAGAAAGTTGCGGTCTCCAGCGAGCCCGCCGGCGAGATATATCAGTTCTGCGAACGACACACGTTCGCCGAACCGCATTGGGCTGCCAGAGGCAGGGGAGACCCAGGGCGATATAGGGAGCCCATTATGACAGTGCACGCTCCAGGCAAAGTTACTCCACATCGCAAGTGGCGATTGCAGGAATGATCGGATCGATGATCTTATCTGGGGCAGCTCAATAGGCGCTTAGATTGATCAGGCCCCTGCGAGCCTGCGAGGACGGGTAGAGGGTAAGAGAGGGTAAGCCAGTAACCTTCGGCGAAAACATACAAGTTATGCCAAGCGACAACAACGTACCGAGTGAATACGCGGAGAGATGCGATTCAATCCTCCCGGATCGCGTAGGCGAAACGAGCGGAAAGCTGAGGTAGCGCCTGGTAGCGCGTCATTCCCCAGTGGGCAAAGCGTGACCGATGGAGAAGACTCACCGCTTGCACAGGCCTGCACCGGGAGACCTTGACACTGATGCAAACTATGTCAATTCTTAAGATGACGCCACATCTGAAATTCACTCCGGTATGCTCCAATCACCCAGGCATCTTACATGCACACGGAGTGGAGGATGAACGCGAGAGAATGGAGGCGAGTTGCTGCGGAAAGAAATCGCGCCGCCGGTCGTTTATACTTCATACAAGACGGGTATAGTAGGCATTCGTATCAGCCCCAGACGCGAAAATAATGTGGGAAGCACGCACCAGATGCGATTGCTGTCTCGCCGACTCGGAGCCTCAATCTGCTGCGAGCCTGCGACATGTATTATGAGGGTGGCGAGTCGAAACGGCTCGCAGTTATCCTCCAGTATGCACTTCGCTTCTCACCAGCGCAGGGCCCAAGATATTCTAAGCTTCATATGCATTTGAACCAGTTCCGGCCCCTCGATCTTCTAGATACAGCAATTACGGGTATACGCGGCAGGGCTTGTAGTGTAGTGTCCATTTTACCACATGCAATCCAACAGCGGGTGAGGAATGGGAGGGAAGAGACCGGCGCTCATGCCTCCAGGGGCTTCTTGCAGATGACGAGGTACATGGGTGTGAACAGCTGCAAGGTATCGCACGTCAACCTCTACTCGCGGAATACGAAACGACCGAAATGCACACACCTTTTGTTGACCCGTCTTTGTGATAGCGTCGCCCGCGATCTTGAGTGTCTCGCAGACGTCCCATGTGCCCTTCGGGACGATACGGAGCATCTCGAGTAGAGCCAGGCCGTGGTGTGAGACGAACTTGCCGCTTGAGCTTGTCCGCCAGCAGGTGAAGACGTCCCACAGCGTCTGCGCCTTGAACACGTCGCCCTCGAGCGGGTAGTACCATGGCACCTCGTCGGGCCGCTCCGCGAGATCTTCTTCGTGTAGGATTTCGAACCCGACGTTGAGCATCGCTTCACGCGCGCGCGCGATGGGCCGCATCTCGGGGATGCCGTTGCCGATCTCAATCTGGTGCGCGAGCTCCTTGTGCTCAGGGATAGAGGGATCCCACTTGTCCGTCATGCACCACTCGTAAACGCCAAACTGCAGGCAATGTCAGAAAAGACTCCGACACGGGGCTGCGGAGAGACTCACGATTCCTCCCGGCTTGAGCACCTTCTTGATCTCCGAGTACACGCCCTCCCACGATGGCGCATGCACGGTCGCCTCGATGGCGTACACCGCATCGAACGAGTTCTCGCCGAACTGCTCGACAAGCTTCATGAAGTCGCCCTTCTCGAACGTGACCTGGTCCTCGAGGCCGGCGTACTTCGTGTGCTTGCGCGCGCGGCCGACCTGGTACTCGTTGTTGTTGCACCCGACGATATTTACGTCGGCGAAGCGCGCGATCTCGCGTGCGGGGCCGCCGACACCGCAGCCGACGTCGAGCACGCGCATGCCGGGCTTGAGGCCCATCTGCGCGGCGAGGTAGTGCTCGTGCCGAGCGAGCGAGGCCACGAAGGACTCGCCCTTGTAGAAGCGCGAGAAGTGGAACGAGCCCGCCCAGGCGTACTCGTAGAGCAGCGTCGCTGCGTCGTAGTAGCCTGTAAAGCGCATCAACACGTGTGAACGACACGAGAGACGATCAAGCGCACCGTTTACCACCTCCGCGTAGCTCTCGAGACGAACACTGGTGTCCACCTCCTTCTCCTTGCTCATGTCATTCTGCCAGAACTTCGTGTAGTTGTTCATGCGTTTCTCGTTGCGGCCGTCGGCCGTAACGGTAACAGACTCAACCGCGACAGGAGCCATTGCTGTAGCGATACGCGTTAGTTAGAGTTGCCTTGAGCGTCCTGCGAGGGCCGATTAGACGGAACGCGCACCTAGTGATATAGAAGAAGTGGAGAATAGAGGAGAGAGAGGCGATGGAGGGCTGCAGTTGTGTGTGGGACGACTTTATACATGGTCGACCCCTCTCACAAATTACCTGCCAATCAGGAAAAAGTCGTTCGATGGGTTCAAGGAATTATTGATGCCTTGATCGGTGATCACGCCATGTTCCGGAAACGCCACAGACGACGGCAGCGAGCTGGGAACGACGAGCAGGGTCGCGAGGACATCGAGCAGGGGGCAGGGAGAGGGTTGATGGTGGTGGTTGAGGTCGACGCGAGACGACGCGTCGAAAATCGGGCAAAATGGAATTTCTGGTTCTGGTCGCGCTGACAAAGCATTGAAGCGTAACAAAGACCGTCGCGAGAACGTGTCGCGAGCGCCCTGGGGCGGGCGGCAGTGTGAAGGCAAGTGTGAAGACATCGACGCGCGCGAAGTGCAGAACTATAGCAATGATATATCAGCTACCGCTAACCACGCTCGCAAGAGGCGATGGTAGAAACGCAGTTGGGGTCGTAAAGTCATGACAAAAAGCAAAGCAAGAGTAAAACGACGAGAGATTCAGCAGACCAAGAATTTAGCAAGCAGGTATTCCTTGCGCAAGGGAATGTAAGATAAAAGTGAAAGTGGTGTAGTTCGGGCGCGTGTCCTGCCCGTATAGAGACAATGATGGTGGTGCTAAGTTGTTGGATAGGGGAGATAAGAAAGGAAGCCAATGTATGAGAGAAAGAATGTGTGACAGAGCTATGTGGTTATAGAGCATCGCTTAGTATGGCGGCTGGTAGTGGAGGGAGTTGGCAGAAGACCTGGAAGACAAGAGGGACGGAGCAGCGATAACAACGAGAAAGGTATAGAGGAGACGATCACTTGGGAAGCGTGATCATTTGTGCTTTCTCCTTGAGGATAGCTGGGTAGCTGTCCATGACGTGCGCCAGAGAGCGGAAATCTTCCTTATCGAGAAGCACGATCGTGATTTTGGACTGGACAATCAAGCGTAGTCATGTCAGGTACGTTAGCTTGCACGAAGACACAAAACGACGTACAACTTTCTTAAAGCCGGCATTCTTGAGCACGCGAACCCTGCAGTTGTTCGAAGAACGTGAGTATCACATCGACCGACATGCAAAGACACATACAACCGATCTCCCAACGCTTGCTTCTGCAGCTGTACCGTCTTGTCGAGAAGACCGTCTACGAATTCGTCAGTGCTCTTCGCCACTAGAGGGTCTGCTTTGGGGATGGGGAACGTGACCGAGGGCGTGTTCCCAAGGCGCACGATCTCAGACGCCGAGAGGGCCGCCAATTGCGCGATCGTGTACGTTGGGACCGGGCCTGGCGTAGCAGGGGCGGGCGACGCTGCCGCAGACGGGCCGCGCGACGACAGGTCGGGCGTCTTCGGAGACCCGCCGAGCGGCGTCGCGATTTTCTTCGCCTGCGGGGTGACCGGCGTCTCTAACGACGTCTGCGTGGCGAGCTTCTCCTCCTCGTCCGCCTGCAGCACCTCCTTCGCCTCCGCAATTTTCGCGCGCAGGATCTCGGCGTTGAAGAGGCACATCGCGCGGTCGCGCTTGGGCAGGCCCATGAGCAGGTCCGTGAGCTCCGGCACCTGTGCGCTCTCCAGCTTCGCAATCGCGTTTGACATGCGCTCCTGCTCGGTGGGCGGGGGTACAGATCCAGCGGGCGATTCTGTGCGTGGCGGCGTCGACAGCGAGGCAGGCATCGAGATCGGCGTGGACGGATGGTCCGGCGCGGACGCCGTTGCGTTCGGAGCGTCAAGGTGCCGCGAGTCCTGTGAGATAGGCGGTGAGGGCGACTTGCTCGGCGTGGACGCCTTCGACCCCGGGAGCCCGCTCGTAGCTTGTTCAATCTGTTCCGAAAGTTTGACTGGGTCTTGAATGCCGCTGACCACCTCAGTCAGCGAGAGATTTGCAATAGTATCGACTATATTGTCGAGGTCCTCGAGGGGAACAATTTCCATAGCCTTGATGCGCCTGCTGAGTTCGCCAGTGATCACCTCCTTACGGACAACCGGCGACAATGCCGCAAGATCCTCATACCGCATTGGCAGGTTCAGGGTCCCCGTAAGAGCCGCCTGATGGACTATCAGAAGCATGCACGCAACGGAATATAGTCACACGCACATGATAGTAGCTCCCTGAGCTTCGTCGTGTTCTGTCCTGGCGATCGCCACCTAGGACGGGTGACCCCAGGACCTGTGATCGCATGTTCGGGCTTGGCCAGTACGGGTCTCCAATGTCGCTTGCTGCGGGACTCGTCGCGCCACTGCCGCCTCTGGGATGCCCATTATGGCCGCCGAACCTCGCGGCGAGCTTCTCTTGACGTAATTGCTTCGGCTCGTGCAAGCGCACAACAAGCTGCTTGTTGCCCAACTGCATGCCGTTCATGGAGTGCATCGCATTGGCAGCTGCAGCGTGGCGTCGGTACTGCAAAGCATCAGCGAATCAACATGAAACATACCTTGATCGGGTGCTTGGTAGGACACAAAACCGAAACCTCGACTTTCGCCCGTTTCAGTGCGCATGACACGCGCGCTATATCAAGAAATCAGGCTTCGCGTATAATCGGCGTGCGTTGGTTCGTACCTAACGATTTGACCAAACTACGGCGCTGTAAGCGGCGTGCTACGGCGAATGGATGCGTGACATACCTGACGGAAATGTGAGAACAAGCTGTTGGAGTCGATCGAAGTATCTAAGTTCTACGAAGTAGTGGCGATGTCAGCGGTCGTTCGACGGAGGACGCGCGAACTCACTTTGATGAACAGGTTACAGGGATCTATGAGCCCGCTGTGGCTAGAGGAACCAGGCCCAGACATCGGTGCAAACTGAACCTGCTGACCGGGGCCGTGCACAAATTGGAGGGGGCTTCTTGGCGGGAACGGCGCCACCCGTGGTGGAGAGTACTGCATAGATGTCAGTCCAAGCACAACATCGTTGGTATTTATACGCGCACCTGAGGAGGCACCTGCTGAGGATAGGGCATGATTGCTCCCGTGGGCACGAACGGCGGCGCGGTGGGACTGAATTCTGAGATGAACCCGCCCTTGCGCTTGTCATACACCTGCACTGAGATGTTCTGGCCCCCCACATCAGCACAATGCATCTGGTCCTCCGCCTCCCGGCCGTCCTCTTCCCGCCAGAACTCTACCAAGCCAATGTCGCTGCCGAACCCTTGCTGCACGCGCACAGACGCCAGTGCGCCGAACTGACGAAACAGGTCATAGAGCTGCCAGTCTTGGAAGCCCGATGGGAGGTGCTTGACGATCCGTGGAGATGCGGACGGTGGTGGCAGGGGCGTCGGGGGCGTTGTTGATGGATATGGCGACAACGTAAGCAGAGCCGGTGGCTGCGTGTTGGGTATAGGCCGCCCCTGCAATGTTGCGAGTGCCTTCTCAGCTGCGCACGCCGTCAGTATCGCTGGTCTGCAGAGAGCGTATGCACGCGTTTCGCGCACCTTTCTCGAGATATCTGAATTCTATTGTACCCGCACGGACCTGACCACGTCCATCGTCGTGAATGTTCGGTCTGAACGGCGCGCACTGGGTGAAGGCGAGAGCGAGGTCGGCATCAGAAACGTGCGGCGGTACATTCGTGATGAAGAGCAGTGGCTCGTGCAGGTATGGATGTGGTTCCGGTTCACGAGCTGGGTTTGCCTGAGGGTAATCTGTCGCCATCGCCGTTATCGTAAGAGAATGTTGGTGCTGTCGGTGTCGTCTCGAAGCGTTTTTGTCGTCCCCGTGCAGGCTGGTATATAAAGGAGATGAAGGACCGTTGGACGACGGCGGCCAACCGTGCACAAACCGGTGATGCAGCAAAAAACAGTTGATGTGGGCGACCTCCCAAGCCACTTTCTATAGTGCTTATGTAATCCAAATCCGGGAACAAACAGTTTCCCGCACCGAACAGACGCGGAGGTATTTCTGCAACACGATCGATGCTTTCCTCCGTCCTCCACCTCGATACAGTCTTACAGCCATGAGATAGATGGTACAGATAGACAAGCACTGTGAGTACGATACAGGAGAATCCAAGAATATTCGCCACGGAACAGGAGTTTTCCATGCATCGGAGACACTACGGGACGTAGCGGAACATGGGAGCCTGGCGACGTACGACAGTTGAGCAACGGCCAAATACAAAGCAGCGCATTGGGAACAAACCTGATCCGCAAGCTCTCGTGTCTCGACGGTGGCCTCGGTATCCGCGACCTTGCCGTATTTCCGGTCGCGCAGCGCATTGTCCACGCGGTACGAGATCTACGGCAGAACGTGGATCAGAGCAGCCTTCAGACAGATCAGCGAGGTGATCTTACGTAGAGCACAATAGCTAAGATTGCTCCAAGGAATTCAAGGGCGCACGAAATTGCAAACCCTTTACTATGAAAGGCGAAGGGGGTCAGGCCGCACCGAGGACGCAACGAGCAGTATCACGTACATATACCGCGGGCCTTCCGTGGCAGGGAAGATGTGCGAGCCAAGGACGCTACCGCACTGGCCAATAGCCATGTACAGCGGTATCCCCGTCGCCTTCTTGGTCTCCGAGCCTAAATTATGAGCGACTGTGGCGCAGATCGGTGAGCGAGCAGCTATGCGGCCACAATGCACGACGTACACCAAGCGATGATGACGCCGATCACGGTGTAAGTGCCGCTTGTGATACAGAACGTTGCGAAGTACCGAACATGATTGTTGTCCTGGACAGTCAATAGTAGGAGGTAGCCAATGCCGCCGCCACACGCCGAAAGCGCCACACAGAGCCCGCGGCTCTGGAGGCGGTCGCTCAGGTATGATGTGAGGCAAAGGACAACAGCACAGACAGCATAGGGCGGAACTGTCAACAGCTGTGCTCGCGCGTTCGCTAGTTGATGCCTCAGTTGACAAATTTCGGCGCAGAGGCGGAACACCTACTGTAGCCAAACGTCTTGATTATGGTCGGAAGGAATGCAGAGATAGACGCAAGCGCACAGTTAGCTCCAAAGTATATGACACCAGCTGTGTATATCTGCAATATATTATAAGTTGTGAAGGTCCCTGACACGTGACGATTCCTACCCTCCAGTCCTTGAATGCGGCTTTGACGTGCTCTGTGGACCACGTCAGGTATATCCGACGAAGTAAAAACTCCCTCGTACGTACCTTTATTCACGGTCCTCCCAACATCAGCAGTGATGCCTCGATTCATCCGTTCCATTTGGAGTTTACGCTCTCTTTCAGTTAAAAAAGGTGTCTCCTCTGGCCGATCAGGAAGTAGGAATATTGTCAGGATACCGAGCAAGACTGTTGGTACGCCTTCCACGATGAAGAGCAGGCGCCAATGAGCAATAGCAGCGGATGCGTTTTGAACGCCGAATGCGATGAGACCTCCAAAAGCGCTGCGAGGTGACGGTCAGATGAGCCGCCACATTGATTGAGATAGAACCTTACCCAGCGACAGCAGCAAACCCAAACCAGTACGCCATGCGGAGCCCCATCTCCCCTTTGGTGTACCAAAGAGCTGGGAGCTTGATTAGACGGTGCGAAACACGCAAAGGGGATGGACATACACATATACAGAGGAACTATACATCGTGACGACATGAGCGAGCGGTCGATATTGACAACGTGAGACGTTACTGACTGCCTGGTCCGAAGCAAGCTTCGAAGACACCAAGGGAAATTCGTGCAACTATCAGTCCGGCGAAATCGAATCCAGCGGACTATCGTGGCAAAGAATGGGCGACTGCAACTTGTGCGTTATTAAATAAAAGGCGCACCATCAGGGTGGACGAAAGACCCCAGCATATCGCTGCTCCGCCTATCCAGAGTCGCGGAGGAAATAATTTCGACGCGACTGTTGCGGGTATTTGACAGAGGATCTACACGTCGCTGTCAGAAACAAATGGCCGCAGGAGGTGCTGCTTACGCACATAGGAGAAGAAGAAAGCAGAGTTCACCCAATCGAACAGCAGTCCGCTCGGATCTCCACCTAGTGTATCTTGCGGTAGACCTTGCAAGCGAGCGTTCCCCAGATTGGATCTGTCCAGGTCTACGCAACGTCTGGGTCAGGTTCACGCTACGGAAACAGGCAACTCACAAGCAAATAGGTATAATATACAAGCGATGGGGAGAATCCTTGTATCCAATTTCCTCACTAGCCGTCTCTCTTCCAGTGAAGGCTCCGTGAGACTTCCAAGCGCCGATGCGGACCGCTCGTCTATCTTCTCCACGTCCTTGACATCGCTGAAGTCCCCGTCTTCCTGCGTGAGGGACATGTCGTCGGGAGCAGAGGTGATAAGTGGCTCGAGCTCGAGCTCCTCCGATTCAAATCGTCGACTCATGACGGCGATGAGATACGCTTTATACCGCGGGAGACGCGTGAGTGATTGCTCCGCGAATGTGGTCCCGTGGGGAGCTTCGGTGTTTGCAATCCATGCGCTAAGCTTGTGACATTCGGGAATCCTGATTCCGTTCAATGGAAGGTCAGTTGATGATGGAGAGATGCTCGGAGACGGTTGAACGGCACAAACCTCGCAAGATAGCTTGTAGCAGGACGATGGTGTATTTTGAAACCTGAACTACGGGCTGATGGTATATTAATGTGGGAAAAAATGCGTGGATAGAGCTGGAGACCCCAAGGGACCCAGCGGGCGGGAGGAAAGAGGGAGGGGGGACGAACAGGAATACATGGCGGAGGTCATGATTCGAGTAAGTAGGCGCCGACGATCAAAGTGCTGCTACACGTGTCAGATCTAATCGGGTGCGCCGACGTTCCAGTGCGCCACTTTGATTTGAACTCGGACAACGACGACCTCAGAACACAGAAAATCATCTAGTCTGCGCCGTTCTGACCTGCTCCATTCATCTAATCTCACCGACTTTAGCCCCAAGCTTTTCAGCGGGGCCCACCTTTTATTGCAAGCGCTTCTTCTACGGTGTTTAAAATGTGTCGGGCGGCCCGGTGCGGCACCGTATAGGCTATGCAAGCTTCCGTCCACCTTGACTTCACTTTGCACTCGACCGTCAACTGGACTTCCCTATAGTCCGTCTCACAGCCTGCCCTTCCATTCGGTATCGCGCATTCTGATCACGCGTTTTGTTACAGCCGAGGCTTCTCAACAAGCGCGACACCGGCGTCGTCTACTCTTCACAGCCCAAATATGACGTTCTCGCCGACTATCGTCGTCGTACTGTGCAGTGCTCTTCTCGCTGTTAGCGAGTTGAGCAATGTCAATGTCAGCCTTCTTCCCTATGGTCTCATGCCAATGTGCTCGGACCGGTACTATCAGACGTCCGACGGCCCTCATCCAGGCTGGATTGCTGATCCCGACGACCTGCTGAAGAGCGAGGGTGGCGGAGTCGAGCAATGGCCGCCATGGCGCAAGCCAGATGCTCCGAAGACTATTTATCAGGCTTTGGAAGAGGATGAACGGTAGCGTCGCTTTCTCATTTGTTACTACGTAGTAGACGAAAGCTCACTTATGTGGGGTATCTGGGCAGATTTACGCGACTATTCAAGCTGATAAACTACGCGGATGATGTTGCTCAAATTTTGAATGACACATCTGCCAAGTGAGTATCAGTTCTTATATGTTTTGACAGCTCCCTCATGGCATTCTTGCAAGTGTTACGTTTTTTGCGGTACCTGATCGTGCCCTACCGCCACCGAAATACCGTGACCTGAGAAGCAAATCAAATCAGGCCCATTTCGATACTGATATCACTCCTGCGAACGTTGAAGCCGACGTTTACGCCCTTATGGACCGCTTTATCGACTTCGCCCATTTAAAGAGGGACAACGACGATGCAAAGCGCGAGCAGTTGTCTAAGAAATTCGTGACAGCCGTGCTCAAGTACCACATTCTGCCTGAACCACTCCCTATAAACCATCGCGTTCCAAACAATACCTACGCCACTGCCCTCAGGCTGACCGACGGATCGATGGACTCAGAAGCGCTTCGTATCCGCATATCGAGCATACCGCAGTGGTTCTCCCAGAAGGTTGAAGTCAATTTCCGCGCATCAGTCCTGTACGCGGATTTGGAGATGGCAAATGGTATTGTCACATTGTTACGTCCTTTGATATCTAGCCTTGACGACGAACCTTCCAGGTATCGCCCACATCATTGACCATCCTTTGCTACCTCCTCCCTCTGTGTTTGAGTCTCTATTCGCCCTTCCAGACATGTTTTCGACACTTGTACGTCTCTTAAGTCTATCTTTAAGTATGGGGTTGAACAGTGGTGTAGACTTCCGCCCTACAACGCACGAACCTTACCGAGGCCATCGACTGGAATCCCGACAGTAGCAACCGGGAACTTGCAGGCGCCCCCGCGATCACATTTTTCGCTCCAACAAACGAGGCTTTCGATGTGCTACCGGAGACCTTGAGGAGCTTTTTGTTTTCACCTCCTGGCGCACAAGCACTCAGAAAGATCTTGGCTTACCACATCGTGCCACAGGTCGTCTTCCATTCGAGTACGTGACGTCTCCCTGCTGCGCAGTTTTGCTGTGGCTGACCCCGTTCGATAAGATTGGGCGCACAACGTTTCCAGTGACACCGTTGTTCGAGCCGCATCCTCAGACTTTCTCTCATACTTGCGAGCCGATCGTCTCAATGACATGGCCAGTACTTTCCAAGATGAAGCGACTGTCAATGCTACGATCGCTAGCGTACCGATGCCACACTGGCTCCCTCATTCTTGCGGAGATGACAGCGACACACATAAACAGTCAAAATGGCGCTGGCACAGCGATGGGCTAGGACACGGCTGGGTGTGGAGTGCATACGATCTCTGCCCCACGGGAATGACAAGGACTTGTAGCACAACGACACCTGAAGTATGCGAGTGCATACCCATCCCTTGGGATCGCGTGGATCCACGCCCTCCGTGCAACCCCGTAATCATGGACATGTGCCTCGCAGACTCCGCGCGTGAGTGTCCGCTCTGCTTGGCCGACATCGAGCCCGTGATCACTCAAGACGTCTACCTGCCGACGCGGCTCGACGGGCACACACTCCACGTGCGCGTCGCGCAATTCTACTCCATCCTCCCGCTTGGCGGGTACGTCACGAAGGTGTTCGTCAACGGACAATGGGCGATCGCGCCAGATGTCACCGCGCGCAACGGCGCTATGCACATCGTCAACAATGTGATCAGGCCGTTCCGTAAAGGACACTATACGGCGCGCGACGATGACACCACCCGCAGGTGGTTCCGTGCTGCCGTTCTGGATGATTTGGAACAGGCTCACAACTGGGCCGACTGGGAGGAATGGCTGCCTCAGTGGGCGGCGGAGGAGTGAGCCCCAGCGCGTACATACAACCTAGATTCTTGACGTTCGACACACACCGCCCCATTGCCCATCAAGCCTGTAAAGAATACTTGCAAACCCGCTACCAATGTACAAATATGCAAACTGCCGCAATCCCCGTGGACTCCCCGCAACATCGAAAGGTAAGTTTAGGCTTCCGTGCTACGTTTGTGCTCGTATGGTGGTGGTGGGGGAGAGAGCTGCGAAGGTTTACCAGCAGCCCGGCTGTCGTGTTGCCTTTCAGAACCAGACCCTTCGGACGCCGGAAATACGAAGCGAAGTGCCGCAGTCATCTTCGAGGGTCGAGAGTGGCCTGCCTCTGCCGACTCCGTGCCTGGCAGTGGAGGTGCCGGCGTGAACTGCTGACGAAGCTTAACAAGCCACGGGTCTCGATCCCACGGAGCGTTGCTACTGTGGCTGGGGTGACCGTGAGACGCCAGTCGGCGCCGGCGACGATATAGGACAATGCCGGTAGCGAGGAGCAATATACCGAGTACGGAGGAGATGGTACCGACAATCGCGTCTCGCGACTGGGAAGATAGAGATGGATGGGATCCGCTCTCTCGCTACACTGGAACGTCAGATCGCATCGCTGGTGGAAGATCTCAAGACTCACGTAAGGGCTAATCACAGCTGTTTGGGTCACTGTAATCACAATGGTAGAGCTACTGACATCGGCAGGAACAACCACAGCGGTAGGGGTAGGGGTATCTACAGCGGAAGAGGTATTCACAGCAGAAGGAGCAGACATGGAGACAGGTTCTTGGTCTTTCCGAGTGCTTTATGGCAAACTTCTCAGTGCGCAATATTTCGGTTTCATTGAAGTTGTACACACTCACGAGTAGACAATATAGTCCAATAGCACCAAGCTATGACCTCCGCCCGCAGTGCCGCCGTTCTGCATCGTAAAATTATGCGTGCCGTGCGGGATTGACGTGTTTGAGTAGACCGAGACGTTGTACTTGAAGCCTTGCTGTCCAGCAGTCGACATTACCAGGCCTCCTACCGTCTCGCCGTCTAGGAAGAATGTGAGATCTGTGAAACCGGTGAGGCCGCCGGGTGTTGTTGCCGCGAGGATGCTATACACGTAAATGGCAGATCCTGCAAGTGGCCACTTGTGAGTATCGCACACCGTCCATTCTGGTATTTCACTTACCATCAAATTGTAGCGCGGCTGTCTGTGGAGTGAATTCGGTGCTCGCAAAGAACGTTGCGTCGTGCCAAGTACCATTGAACGTCTCTTCTCTGTCCGGAACTGCCCAGCACTGGGCGCAGTCGGGCCCAAACGACCAAATTGATGGCGGGGTGTATTGTATCGTCGCACCCGTAAGGGGATCCGGGCCAGCATCATCGACCGTGATGTTCACGAGGGACGCGCATACTGTGACGGCAGACAGTCGCAAAAATAGGATAGCGGCGATGGCGAGTAGCAGTGACCTGCGAAAATATTTCCCCATGATGCGGCGACGACTACTACAGAAAGGATTAGCGAGGGAACAGTTGCTCTCGAAACGACAGGGACTTATGAGGGCCAAGGAGTATACGCTTGTGCTGTGCCTTCGACGGCTTGCTGTACGAAAGTCTAAATCAGCGAAGCCTAGGACGCGAATCACACATATATCATGCGAAAGCGGTGTTAGACCACACAGAACTGGTGTACCTCAACATGCATGGAACAGCAGTTCCTGTGGCGAGCGGCCTAACATTGATGCGGTAGTTAGCCTGTACACATCAGCAGCGGTGGCTACAGGTAACGGTAGTTCGACATGGCAATGTCTTGACCTGAAAACAGCTGGCATGCCTCAAATCAAGCAGCGGATGAGGTGTTCAGAAAAGCGTGGTCCGTGACCCAATTCTTAGTGACGACAACGGCATAAATCGGCAGGGCGGCAGATAATGCTAGAAAGACTTTCGCGTCCCTGCTTGATCGCTACCGTGACATAGTATCTGGTCATATGTGTTCTTCCATGAAGCGAAGGGTGGCGAGGACCTCCCGAGATTTGCATTAGTAGCCGAGCTATGCGCGTCTTTGCACCTCTTCAAAGTCTGCACGAACATGTCAACCTAACATATATAACTTGAAGACAGCGAGAGAGGCGTACTGGATATAGCCATATGTAGTGAAGCAAAATTCTTCCGAGCAATACCACGCCAACACCAGGCCCAGATCGAGCTTTCCCAAGTGTGCGGTCGCGAAGTAGAGCCTGTGGAGTAGCTTTTTGAGCTCCACTGAACTTTCTTAACATACCTGTCAGCTTGTCGGCCGAAAATCGCGTACCAAGCGAACTCAGGAAAACACTAGCAGCCGCAAAGTGGTTTGAATACGCAGCGCATGACCCGGTGTTTTCGTAATATTTCCGAGTCCGCTTTCCTTCGGGTAATTTCTTCTTGCACAACTAGATGCCATACTTTTTTTTTTTTTTTTTT
>ALYI01004251.1:0-26057 GCA_001969225.1 Ceriporiopsis andreanae CBS 279.92 | reverse complement strand
CAAATTGATAACATTGGCGTGTAGGACAGGTGCTGGATGTACTTCTCGCAATAAATAACATTTGAAATGTTTTTCTTGGAAAGTGTGGCCCGTTTAGGGCTTCTGTGCACGCGGGTCTTGGGCGTTTCGCCGAGGTCGTCTTCGACGACGATGATCTACCTCACTGCTTGTACTCTTACCACCACTGAGCATGCAGCTGTCGCGCTCGCCTGACTAGTATCGTCACAATGTCCGACGCTGCTGCTCACATCTTACGGTACGTCCCTTCATCCCTACTTTTATCTGGTTCAGAGTCACTCACGCAGTGCATTTCAGGGAGGCCAAAAGCCTCCACCAAGGACTGAAGGAACTGCTCAAGAATCGTGACATTTCAGACAGAGAGATTGAGATTTCGAGGAAGAAGTGCGTTCGTTGCACACTACGACGCCCCCTTCACAGTATCACTGACGGATCGCCAGTCTTCGCCGCCAGTACCTCCGCCTGCTCTTCGTTCATCCCTACGCGAGGGAATCCAAGGATGCCGAGACAGCTCTCTGGATGCAAACGTCCTATGCCCTAATCTCCATCTTCAAGCAGCGCATCGCCTCCCTCGACCGTGCCATCCAGCACCCCCCGAGACAGGGCCAGCAACCATCTTCCCACCCGCCACGTACCGTCGAGTATCGCAAGCTTCTCCAGCGCTTCCGCCAATTCCTCGCAGAAGAGGAAAAGTTCTGGACACAGCTGGTCCTCCGCATTCGCCGCCATTTCGCGCTCGACGATGCCCAGCCAGCCTTGACCGCCCTCGGCGTCACTCTGGAGGACGAGCAAGCGGCTAGCGCTGCGGGGGCGGCTGCTACTTCTTCTACTGCGGACGGCGTGGGTGCGGGAAACGCAGGCGCGACGAATCCCTCCCGCCGGAATCAGTTCCAGTTTCCCCCCGAGCTGGACGCAGGCAACATCGTGATCGTGCCGACGTCGGCGGCGCAACGTGAGAGCAGGCTCGCGATCCTCAGCAAGGCGCTCGTATGTCTGGGCGACATCGCGCGTTATAAGGAGCAGTACAACGAGTCGGGTGGCCGGCCGCGGGCAGGGCACGAGGACGGGCCACCCGCTGCGACGGCGGGAAGGGGTGGACGGGGCAGGCGGGGCGGTCCTGGGCCGCAGAACCACATGACACTGCCACGCCTGCGCAACTACGATCGCGCGCAATCGTGCTACGAGCAGGCCCGGCTTCTTTTGCCACACGACGGGAACCCGTCGCACCAGCTCGCGATCTTGTCCTCCTACCACAAAGATACGTTCAGCTCGCTGGTGCATTATTATCGGGCATTATGCGTGCGCCAGCCGTTCGATACTGCTGCCGAGAATATGGGGACAGTGCTGAGCAAGTCTCTGGACACCTACAAGAGCCGGGGCTTGCTGCGGGAGAGGGAGATGCACGAAGACGCTGCCAACGGGGTGACAGTCACTCCACGGGTGAGAGTCGAAGCGTTCAAAGAGAAGGTCGTTGTTCTGCACGCACAGTGGTGCATGAACATCGATGAGTACGTATCTCACACAACATCCGTATTCACTCGCTCAATATACACTTAGAGCAAAAGCCATGGGAGAGAACGTCGTCAAGGACTTTGCAGCCCTTGTCGCGGACCGCATTCTCCCGATCGACATGATTTCCAAGGTCGTCATCCTTGCACAAGGAGCCCTATGGAAGCACAGAATGGTCCGGCGACCCGGACATGGCGACAGGAGACATAGCAAACTCCACGCCACAGAATCGAATATCGTCACCCACCTCATTGCCACGCACCGCGTGCTCCTCACCAATGGTTCCGTTGAATTGATAGAGAGCCCACCTGAGGACGCCGCGGAGATGGACCTCGCCCAGAAGATCACTGCAACGTTCCGCCGCACGCTGCCCGCCCTGCGCATGGCGGGCAAATGGCTGCGTGCGAATACGCGGTACATCTCTCAGGGACGTCGGCAGGCCGCAGGCACCGATGACGGCTCGGCGCCTGCCACACCTGCGCGCGACGGCGGGCGCGGGCGCGATAAGAAGCACGCGGCGCCGCCTGTCATCGTCGGGGGCCTCGACGCCTTTTGGCACGAGTACGCGCGGTTCTGCAGCACGCTGCTCCGCACGTTTCCGCTGGACGCCCTGCCGAAGCTGCGCACGCAGCTCGAGGAGGACATCGAGATGGCCGGGTTTTTGCCGTTGAGGAAATTCATGATGGGTCCCGATGGGCGCGCGACGGGTACAGGCACGGGCGCGGCTGGTGTCGCCTCGCCCAGGGCAAGCGCCAGTGACGAGGGAAAGACGAATGGCAATGGCAAAGCGAACGGAGCTGGGACGGGAACTGCAAACGGGACAGAGAACGGAAGTGAGAATGGGAGCGTAAAGCCACCTACAAGCGAGAGATCGATCCCGCGAGACCAGGTGCATCCCAACGACGAGCAGCTGATGAGGATTGCCGATATTCTTGGCGACGCTCAGTCTATTTGCGCCGACGAGGTGAGAAAAATCACAACTTCGACTTTCAGTATGATCACTGACTTAATACAGAACACGCCGGTTTCTTTTGAGGATGATCGGTTCGTCTGCAAGATCGAGGGATACGTTCCATCCGTAGAAAACTTGGAGACAGTAGAGCCAGCGCCCCTCGGCCGGCAACAGAATCATTCCCCTGAGGAGACGACTCCTTCGCCGGTGCAATCTGGAGAACAATCAAGAGCCTCCGAGGTTGACGACGATGGGGCCTCAGTGACCACCCGCACAGACGACGATTTGATCCGCCTCGCATTCGAGAAAGCACTTTCTGACCCCACCGAAGACGATGAGATCGTGTGGAGCCCCAGGTGCGTATCTTCTTGCAAAATTTCACCGACACACGTCAATAAAATAAAATTGTTGTGTAGTGGCACGTTATCCCCACGCGAGGATCCCATCGTCATCAACAACACCGCCACCTTGCAGCAGCCCATTACGCCACCCCGCCTGAATCCTATCGGAACGAACCATACGGGACTCGTCACGCCTCGCAGGCCTGACCCGCTGTCCCCCGCCCGCATCCAGCCGGATCTGCAGATGCAGATGCACCGCTCGCCGCCCTCGACCGCGAAGAGCCCGCGCTTGACCACTGCCGACGATCTCGTCAACGACGTGATGAACTTCCGCCCGAGCTTCGCGCACAGCCGTGGCGCGTCGGCTCCTCCTGTCAACCTGCTGTTTGGCTCTGGCGGCGTCGGCTCCATCTGGTCGGACAGTGCGGAGACGAAGTCGTTGGCGTACCAGCCGTCGCATGCGTCGAATACGCTGAACGGCAACGCCTCGTACATGGCTCATGTGCCGTCGGGTCCCCCTGTGCTGTCCACGCAAGCCTCGTGGCAGTCGCCGCCGCAATCTCAGTGGCAATCCTCGTTACCCTCGAGCCAGAACATGCTTTCCTCCCAGCCCAACTACGTTGGTGGTAACATCAACGGATCTTACATGCAGCAACCCACCATCGTGAACGGGGGCCATCAGAGAGTTCCTTCAGAGACGTTGACGCACTCCCGCACCCAGTCCTACACCCAACAGCAGCAGCAGCAGTTGCACGCCCAGTCATACGATCCGTTCAGCTACGATCTGCACGCGCCTGTGCAAGAGACATACGGGGTCGCGTCGATGTTTGGGCGTGATCGCGCCTTTGCCACGCGGTTGCAGGAGCCACCGCCGCCCCTGCCGTCCCCCACGACCCCCGGCGGCTATGGCTACGCCCGCACCAACGTCGAGTCGGCCTTCTACAACCTGCCCAACGCCGGCCCGTCGCCCACACAGCTCCGGGGCGACCGACTCGGCGCGATGCACTACGGCGGCCCGCTGTCGCCCACCTCGCGCATCTGGAGCAACGCAGGATAGTCGCCCGCCGCCCGCCCGGTTTTTCTCACTCCCTCCTCTCGCCCACCCGTCCGCGCCCGCACACGCACATGCGGGCGTCGCATATCGTTATCACGGCTTTTCATGATGCACGTAGACCGCGTCCCCGCAGCTGCTGCCGCACCCGGGGGAAAATGTCGCTCGTCACGCTCCCGTCCGCTGTATGGAACAATGCACTGCCGGCGCGCGCGCGATGGTCCTTGGCCATGATGACGAGTCAGGTAGCAGGCCGCTATAGCGCTCCCTCTATCTATTTGCAGGTGCCCCCACTAGTCTGGGGCCCTGGCCGTTTGCGTCTGTTTGTTTATTGGTTATCGATGACTGGTGCTTCTTCCCTCACTCCCCCCACCCTCTGTACGCGTTTGTTGCACGGATTTCT
Organism: Ceriporiopsis andreanae CBS 279.92; assembly: GCA_001969225.1. Taxonomy (NCBI): domain Eukaryota; kingdom Fungi; phylum Basidiomycota; class Agaricomycetes; order Polyporales; family Meruliaceae; genus Ceriporiopsis; species Ceriporiopsis andreanae. Next base: position 21,783 of record ALYI01004251.1, on the reverse strand, counting down.
GTGTGGCGATGCGTGCGCTCCCCTTCTCTTCCTGCTAACTATCTCCCACGTCGCGCGCCGATGACGGTGCCGACGAACGTAGCTCGGTGCATGTTTTGCAAATCGATGAGTTCCTATCCAAAACAGGACGAAGAAAGCGTGCTGCGGTTCTATGCTACAGACGAATGGAATATACACCAAAGGGAGTAAAGTAAAAAATTGCGAATGATAAATAAGTGCAGGATGTCCGTGTCCGTTGAGGCGGGCGCGATCAGTAGATGTAGGGCACGATCCTGTACGGCGTGCGCTCTGCCCACGCGTCCCACTGCTCCTTGAACTCCGCGCGCAGCACCGCGTCCTCCTTGATCGTGCGCGCAATGAGGAACAGCAGCATGTACAGCCCGTTGCACAGGAACGCGATCCCGGCGACCGCGCCCGCGGGGGCCGCCCACATGCGCGTCTCCGCCCACCACGAGCCGGGGCCCATGTGGGTGAGCACGCACCCGGCGAGCGCGAGCAGCGATCCTGAGTACGCGGGGTGGCGCACGACGGCGTAGGGCCCGCACGTCACGAGCGCGTGCTTCTCCTTGAGCGTGAGCTCGAAGGTGAAGAAGCGGCCGAGCGTGCGGTAGCAGGTCACGCGCAGGAGTGTGCCGAGCGCGAGGAGCGTGAAGCCTGCGACGAGGGCGGCGGGGAGCCCGAGGATCTCGCGTGGCCCGGACGCGACGGTCTGCGTCCAGGGCTTGTACCGCTGGTGCCACACGAGGTCTATGAGCTCGAGGAGCGCGATGGCGTGGTAGAGAATCTGGCGAAGGGATGAGTATCTGGTTCAGGCATGAAGTGAAGACGACCAACCTCGAACCCGTGCAGCATTAATCGTACTGGGATGGAAGCGAGGTCGCGTATCCCGTACTTCTTCTCGTACTTCTCTTCGCTTTTTGGTGGAGGGTTGGGCGACGTCGCGTTTACATGGCACCAGTACGACGTGAGCAGGAGAAAGGGGATCTTGAGAAGAGAGGGGTTGTACATTTTGCGCGCGGTGAGCAGACGTTTGCGTTTGAGGGGTGCTCCTTGGTACCCGAGTATTTATACGGATTTTGCGACGGGGGCGCTGCCATTAGAGTCCGTTGTGTTCGCATTGTCGGGATGGCGCTGCGAATCGCGTAAGTGACAACGGCACGGCCAGAGACCTCTCAATTGCCGATCAAAGATTAGGGTATGTGGACACGTCTGCAGTCGGGATCAAAAGGAGGAACGACGTCAACATCTGCGAAACCCATCAGCCCGGACGACGAAATGACTCGTACGAGCGCACCTCCGTCGTCGTTTCTCGAACGCGATCCTGCGACGACATAGCGATGTAGTGCCCAAACGGGGCTCGGGAAGACGCCACCAGCCATCAAACGGCGGATCGTAGCGGGATATTCAAGACTCTGCATTCTACCCAGGCAGGGACCGACGAGCAGAGAATGGAGGCTCGCATCTCCTCTGATGGCCCGCGGCAATGCTGCTGGGGGCAGCCTGGCGCCCCGAACGCGATTGAGTGCATCCGTTCGCCACGGAGCTAAGCCAAGGCTCTAGCCGAGATGCGGTGGCAGTCGGCATGCGCTATGTTGCGCGACATGGGCGAGGAGAGCCTGCGCGGGCACAACACAGGAACCAGATATGTCCCTGATAATTGTCTGGATCGACTCAATGGCCCTGAGTCACTTTGACTGCATGTCGTGCCAGTGCGACCGCAGGCACTGTCGTACTCGTGTCCATCCGTAGATCGTGCACTGCTGATAATCTGGCCGTGCAGCTCGCGGCTCGTCGACGGCTCCCAGGATCGCCACCCACGCGCATCGCGGTCACGTCGCGCAACTGACTCCTGGCAGGACGTGAGGCCATCGGTGGCTTCTGCAGCAGCCGCATCTGACCCTGCTGATGCGCACATTTGAATCAGGACCGTCATGATAACAGCGATCCGGGCGAAACGCTTGCCTGGGCGAGGAGGTTCCGCGCGTGCCCGCCCCCGCCACGACCGGACCCACGAAAGCACGGAGTCACCATCGTCGGATGCTGCGGCGTGGCGCCAGGGCCCGCGAGCGCGCAGGAACACAATAACAAGGTCGCTGCGCGACTCGGAACCTGCATACTTTAGCACAAAGTGATTTCTGTTCATCACGTAGGCGTGTCTTGTCGGAGCACGCTCGCAGTCAAGCGCACTGCTCAGACGTACCGCATCGCGTCTCGTGTGAAGCTGGGAGTCGGCTGAAGTATTTTTGCTTTTCTCCTTGAGGCTATAGATGATGCATCGCTGAGAATAAGATGCAATGCGTCGAGAATAAGATGCAATGTTCGACACCAGTGTAGACCAAATTAAAATGTCGTCAGTGAAGTTGACGTTGTCGACTTCAAGGGCACGTAAGCTGTGATGGACTCTGGAGATTGATTCCGGGTGTGAATGGCATCTTGTTCGCACACCAAACCGTGCATATTATCGACCATCAAGTTGGCAAGCAAGCCGAGAACAACATAGAATAGATGCAAGATGGTCGAGGAAGGGTGCAATAGCGCCCAACGGTTCGGCCAGACCGAGCCGGCTCGTAGGCTTACATAATCCATCAGCTCTTGTCTCTCGCCACTATTCGCCACCAAAGGGCAGAGCCACTGGGTGCCAATGTGTGCGCAGGAGACCCGCCATCCATTTCATAGTGTTCAATTTACAGCGGAATCTCAGGCGTACTACCGGGTCGCTTTGCGGGTAGACAATCCCGTAGTTTTGTCGCCAAGCCCCGTCGATCTCGGAGAGATTCTTGCGATCCCGCCTCATCCGCTGCGACAAGATAACTTGCACTGGTATGTTTCCGTAAATCAGTTACAACTTACGGTGCCTATAAACTACCCGCGCAACTGCCACAGCAACATTTCGTCGTAGCTAGCCAGGAGGCCTTGTCGTAGCCAGCCAAGATGCCTTTTCGAAGTTCGGATCCGATCACCCTCATTTACGGTCTAGGGACACGCACCGACCGTCGCAATCTACGGGATGTTTTCCGCCTCTCCGTGCCGCACGAGATAATGGACGCGATTGTCGACTGCATCGCCAAGGATATTCGTTCTTTGCAGTCGTGCGCACTCGTCTCAAGAGCGTGGTTGTTACGCTGCCACCAGGACTTGCTCTCTGAGGTCTACGTCGACATCGAGGAACCCTATGTAGGCCTCACGACGATCACCGACCGCTTTTCAGGCTCCCCACTATGCTCATTCGTGCAATTTTTCGTATTCATGTCCTCGGTAGTCAACAAAGACTTCACACAGCCGGTCACTGCTCTGCTCGGTTTTGTTCCCTCAACACGACAAGTCCCCTCCTCGGGCTTCCGATCCTATGTACACGAGTAGTGCCCTGGTGATGGAATTATAGTCTTGATGGGCAACACGATCTATCGTGGCGTGGGTGCGAGTGCGCTCGCGCAGCTGCTCTACAAACATCACGCGCCTTTCTGTGTGCGAATGATCCTCATCACTGTTCGCATTCAATCGTCACTGAACACGCTGCATAACTATGTCTCTATGTGTACATGTAGAAGAACGAATGTCTCTGCTGATTGTCTAGTGATGTTGATGTCCATAACCATGATTATGCAGGCTCTCCCTAAACCTCTGTTTCGACATCCGGCTTCTGCGACCTCATAGAGAACCTCTCTTTCACGTCATGCAGCCCCTCCTCGACGTTGTCCTTGATCCATTCCGCGGTTCGCACAGGCTTCGCCTGCATTATCCCCCTGTGCTCCCGATGCAGCTCCTTCTCGTGCTGCCGCCAGTCCTTGAACTTGCGTATGATGCCGGGTTTCTTGCCGTCGGACTCGTTCTCGTCGTCGCCACTCATGTCAGCACGAGGGTCGTCGTCGTCTGATGGGTGCCGTTCGAGAGACACGTTCTCGACCGCATGGGAGGAGACGACGGTGTTGCTTGACTCTTCGCGTGTCTCCTTGCCTGTCGAACGCTGATGAGAGCCTGCTCCGTGCGTGTTTGATAGTGTCGACGGGTGGTGTTCGATGGTCCCCGACGATGACGTCTCACTGCCACGGCTCTTCCCTTCCCGTGGCTCGTTCGAGGGCCCGCCATCCATCTCGCCAACAGCATCCCGCAACCCACCGTCCCGCTCCCTCGTGAACGCCTCCCACGCCTCCTTCCTCTTATCCTTCGCACCGCCCTCGTCCATCATGTCGTGGTGCTTCTCCGACATCCCCGGCTTAAACTCGACGTGCACGTGCACGGACCCGACGCGCCTCAACTTCTCCTTGTCCTGGTCCCACGCGTCGAGATTCCCGTCCGGCGGCGTATAATTCATCTTCAGCCGCGAATAGTCGCCGTCGGTGGCGTGGTACAACGGGACCTCCACCGTGCGCGCGTCGTTGTCCGCGATGTCCCGCATCCAGAGCATCGCCAGGGCCTTGCGCCCCGTGCGCTTCACGGTCATGCCCGCCACCGAGTGGTCTTTGAACGACATCACCAGCGCGGAGCCGTACCGCTGACGGACAGGGAGTCCCTTCAAGGTCTCCGCGGACTCCTCTGCAGCCCAGACGACGGAGCCATCGTCGTTCCTGTGTGCAGTCTTCCTCGAGACCTTCTCGTCCGCGCCTGACTTGGTCGTCTTCAGGCGGACTTCGCACTTGGCGAGGTCCATGTCCATCTGCCCGTTGAGCTTCACGGCCAGTTCGTGCGCTGCCAGTGTGCCCGTGTCAAAGCCGAGAAGATTGGGCGGGAGCTTTGCCTCAACTGGGCGAAAGAGCAAGGAAATACGGATCCGCCCATATCCAAGGCCTTCCTCGAGGGAATACAATCGTGTGATCTGGGAGGCGTTGACGAGAAGGTCAGAAAGCTATTGAAGTTGTCAGTTAATGATTATTCTCCCTTATGTGGCGGTATGGCGAACCTTCAGCATCACCACACCCAAGATCGCGTCGTTTTCGCGCATACGCGAATCTTTCACTGTGACGCCGACATGTGCAGTCCTCCAATCCCGTACGAAGCGCTCGGTACCGGCGTTGAATATGGGCGAGCTAGTGATGGGTTTGACTCGCGTCCGATAAACTAGTTCGTCGTTCAATGATCTGCGGGCCACAGAACGCGTATCAGTTTCGGGACTGCTATGCAAATGAACAACGAACATCGTGCAATACGAGGACGGCAACCCCTCCGCCTCCTCTTCCTCGTGACCCTCATCGTCCTGGCCCTTCTCTCCCTCTCTCGACTTCAGGCTCTTCAGTGCATTCGTCTCGCGCCCCTCCTTCTTCACGTTCAGCCCGCGAATCTCATGCACCTGCACGCTCAAGATCCCGCTTGGCCACTCGGGGTCCGGCGGCGTCACCAGCACCGCGGCCTCCAGATCGTTCAGCGCAATCGCCCGCGCCTGCTTGAACTCTGGTCGGTCCTGCAGGTCGTCCGGGATGCCTGGATCGGTGCCCGAGCTGCGTAGGGATTCGGCGGGAGCCCGCTTGCCGTAGTACCCGACGGTGTACTCGAGCTCGCCGGGCACGTGACGCGTATGCGGGTGCGTGAGATGCTCCACGCGGCGGTGAGGCGTGCCATGGTTGCGCAGGAGATCTACGATGTCTGTCTCGACAATGCCCAGGAGGTCATCCTAGGCAGACAGACGTCGGTGTCAGTGGAAAATGGAGCTTCAGATAATATTATGCGCTCACGACACTCATGCGGTCCGAGTCCCACAGCTGGAAGCTCAGCTTTTCGTGTAGTCGGACGGTGTTGACGTCAACGAGGATGACGGCTGTCTCTTCGAAGATGGGGTTACAGTCGCCCTTGATTATCCGCGTCGAGTACAGCGGCTTGCCAAGGCGCGAGTATGTCAACGTCAGATATGGGTCTGCTGAATCGACAGAGGCTGAGCTCGGACTCAAGCAAACTTGAAGACGGAAGGAACGCACCAGACCCCCCAGTCGCGTCCATGCGCTTCACGCCTGTCGCCCGATGAATATGCACGACCAACACGCCAATCGCCTCTGTCTCCTTCTTTATGTCGTCGCCGCTGATAAGGCGCTGCAGATCGAGCGTGAGGCTCTTCGGTGCGACGTACTCCGCCACGGCGGTGTCGATCGAGCTCGAGACGAACCCTGAGATGAAGGGTAGGTTCATGACGTTCGGCAGGAGCCTGCTAAGCGCGACGACGGAGATTGTGATGCGCGGCAGCCCGAGCAGTGTGACCATGGTTGTCTTGACACTGGACGGCATGTCTGCGTCAACAGAATACGCGGTCAAAGAAGCGGTACGTACAATGGCGGATCGGATATGAGCTGCAAGCTGGTGCGTGCGGTTCCGACGGCCCCAGTAACCTCGACCCACACAGCTGCAATGGTGCCACATAGAAAATAAATAGCGGCATCAGAGGAAGCCACTCACGGACTTTGAACCCATACCATCCTCGAAGGCCGAGGAAGAACTCGATCAATAGACTACGCCATGTTAGCACCCGTCGAGCGAATCAGCTGAAGTATGACATACTGGATATTGTGCGCCTTACTCGCCGCAGACTGCCCACTGGGCAGCCCACGGTACGCGAAAGACATTTCCAAGTTTACGTGTTGCCCATTCAACGGCTGCTTCTCGTCTTGGTCTGATGCCTGGTGTTGCCCGTCGTCTGATTGTGCCTCGGCCTCAGAGCCGGTGTGGTCCTTCTGCGCTTGGGAGTCGGGGAGAGACCGTACAGATGTGATGCGTGCAGCGTTCGAGCCAAGGTTTACGTCTGCGACGCGTACCGAGTGCTGTCCACGCGTTATTAGCATTGACATCAGCCGACACGCATAATCCCGAGAGAACACGGGGCAATCTCGTAGTACATACCACGAAACTAGGCACCGAGGCCTGCATGATGTCCTCGAGGGTGTCCACTATCGAGCTGAACCTGAGAGGGGTCAGCCCACCATTCGACAGATCTCCCAACGACGCGTACAGATCTGGATTCAGGATGGGCCACACGCCCCGCAGCACCCCATTGACCCACTCCGCGCTCTCCTTCGTGCGCTCCTCGCTCTCCACCTCGCCGTCGCCATCTATGTCAGTGCCCGCACGAAGGCCGCGGATGCGCTCCGAGTGCCACGCGCGGTCGTCAAAGTCCTGCCGCGATATGCTGTTGATCCGGAAGAAAAGCGCGTATGCAAGACATGAGGGCGGCACGAGGGCGACGAAAGTCGAGAGGAAGACGTTTGCGACGAGTCGTGAGAAGAGGAACGACGTGATGTACGCCAGGCCAATGTAAGATATGCTGGGCTTGGTAACGGACACAACACGCTGCTGGTGCGCCTTCCAGTCTGCGTATTTCCCGCGTCAGTCTCAAGTGTCTCTTTCCCGTCTCAAGGACACGCACCTATCGGCGGAAAATCAGTGTCGAGCACATTTTCCCCCTTTGTTCTCAAGTCGGGCTCCTCGTCGGCATTCTTGATGTCCAGCTCCTCGCCAGTTACGGGGTCCGTGACGTGCATGACATGACCTTTCGCCATACGGCGCACGCGCTTTTCGGTCTGCTTGTGGTCCTGCTGCCCGCTCTGGTCCTGAAGCTGCGCGGCCTTCGCCTCCGTCGCGCGCTCTGGATTCACGAGCGCGGTGAGCTTTGTCGCGATTTGCGGCACCGGGTTCTTGCCTGAGTAGGGCTCGGCGAGCTTGTGCGTCATGTTGGCCTCGCGATTCTATGTCTGATATCCTTGTATTCACTCGACCTTAGATGGTGGTGGGGTATCTTCAGAGTCTGTCAACACGACGAGTGGTAAATAGACACCCGACGGACCCTGTTTTGGTTGATCGACCTACCTTGTTTGACAGAGCAAGTTATGGAAGAGAACGGCAAGGGAGGCATGCGTTGCCCAGCGTAAATATGCGGGGCACTATGACGCACCGACGCGTGGCTCAAAAGCGGACGGGAGCATTCACTCCGGAGACGAATATTGATCTTGATCTTGCAGTGATCTAACGGCATGTTCGTGGAGATCAACAACGATGCAGCACCATCCCATCTCCAACGCTTTGCAAACGCGCCTGCGTTGGCGCCAAAAGTTCTCATGGAGAGACCGGGCCGCGGAGCCCGCGGCACTCATAGATCTTTCGCTTGAAACAACGTCGAGAGTCCAATTACTCTCGCGTTCCATATTGTACATAACAGACAGTATAAGTACATAGTACAAGTGTCAATATCTGCACATACAACGTCAGAAAGCTGTCGCAACAAAGACTTGACGCGACATACCCAGCTTCCAATCAACTAGAGAACTACAATCACGTCCAACACGGTATCTCCACCGCGTTCGTGACCCTCAAGTTCGCGATAAGTAACGTCTGCGTTAGGTACGGCCGTATCTTCTTGTCCATACTCTCCACGACACGTGGGCTGGATACCTCGCTGAACGGGAAGATTGAGCCTCGGTAGGTGGCGCGTGCGTGTCCGAACGAGATCGTCAGCCGCTCCAGGTTGGGTAGCGCGCCCGCTATCGCGCCGTCCAGGGCGTCCCAATGAGACTGCTCGATGTAGTCTACGGCTTTGAGCCGGATAGTCAGATCCGTGACTAGAGGCAGCGTTGCGCTCGCGGTACCCAAGGACGCCGACACCCAGTCTAAGTCCGCGAAGGTGCCGATGTGCAGGGTGCGCAGAGAAGGCAGGAGGTCCAGGCGAAGCGGATGCGTCCCTGTAATTGTACCGTTAACATTCTGATGGGCAACTTTGTAGGCCTGATAATGCACTTACCGCCAGCGATGAGGGGACCCACGTTCTCGAATACGAGGTGTTGCAGAGTTGGCTTGCACGCGTCGAGCAAGTCATCGGTAGGTGCAGAGCAGAAACCCTTGTAGACCAAGGTCTGGAGCCGTACGCGGCCGTCGCCCGAGAGCCAGTGCACGAACTCTCTTGCGCGGCAGTCGTCTAGCTCGAGGTGGCGGAGACGCGGCACGATCTCCATGCTGGTGGGGACACCCACACGCGCCGCCGCACCCGCCCACGGCGTGTCGCTGCGGCGCATCGCAAGCCGGGTGAGCCCCGGGATGACGCGAAGAAGTTGCAGGAGGTCCGAGGGGTGCATGCAAAGCTTGTCGTCGAGATGGAGCGTGACGCCGTTCGCGCTGGTCGAGTCGAAGACGTATGTACGCCGACTCGGGAAATAATCGCGCTTGTTCCACGAGACGAAGACGTGGCGCACCGCGGGGAAAAGCGCGAGCAGCGCTGCGGTGACGGCGGGGAGGTCCGTGTCCGCGGTCGATGAGGTGATCTGCAGGCGCTGCACGCGCGAGCGCACCGATTCGGAGGACGACGCGTACCGGCGGTGGATCGTCGCGAGACTGGGCTGCCCATCGACGTCGACGAAGGCCTCCGAGAACATGTGCAGCCGGCAGCGCGGCCACCACGCACGGCAGACGAGTGCGCCGGTTTGCAGCGCGCGCAGGTCGCCTGCGAGACAGTCGATGATGTGATCCGTGAGCTCCGCGGGCAGCGCCACTGGTACTGGCGTCGGTATGCTGGACATAGTGTGCGCTGTGCAGGAGGCTCAGAGCTGTGTGTGGGATATTGAGGGCAGCGACGTCCGTTGGTGGGGGTTTGTAAGGACGCGGGGTGAGCCACACTAGTACTGCGGGGCCCCGCCAATTATACCGCGTTGACCCGCTCAAGTGCCGCCCGAGCGGATCAAGCGCATTCAGACGCCTACTCAGGGGCGACCTCGGTCTTCGAGTCTTGGTGGTGGCAGCACCTTTGAAGGACCCGAATGCTCGACAAGGTGGACGAGCGCGCTACATTCTTTTGATACGTAGAAGAAGATGATTTAGCCTTGTTGCAGGGCGTGCTGCGTAGGTACACATACCTGCGGCATCCATGTTCGTTCAAGGTTTGCTCAAAGTTGGACGTGCTCGAGGGTCCTCGGAGCCACCAAATTTGCACCGAACATGCACACGTCGAACGCCAAAGCAAATCGGACACGTAGGGGTGGCCATGAGATCGAGTGTTCAGTAATATCCAGTGTCCAGGTGGTCGCCGGGGCCTCCGAAAAAGCCTAACTGCGTCGGGGGTCCCACGTACAGGTTTCGCGATTTTTTCCGTCGTCCATGAAATAAAGATCAAGACCGGAGTGCGGCGAAGCAGGTGCAGTCATCCGTATGCTCGTCGTCGTCGTCGTCGTGAGCAACAACGAAAATTTATCCTGGGACGCGGGTGTCGGGCGCTGAATCGACGTAATTAGCGCCCGCCGTGGCGAGGCCGCCACAACTTATTGTTGAGCTTGACCCTTTTCACCCGTCCGACCCGTTGGACACTCACACAGAGATATTTTACCACTCATCGGGGTCTATGCGAATATCTTCCGCGGCTCGCCCGTATCATCGCAGGCGGTCGAGCTCAGCCGTCATACTAAGCCGTGTTTTTTGGTACCCACTTCGTGACCTGAATTGAGGCACTAATAGAACCTACGCGCACGTAACGAGATTACTCCTTAGCTACAATTATAACGCTCTTTCCCTCGTTCCTTCCTGTCTGTACCTCATAAATTGCTTCCGGTGCTTTCTGCAGTCCGTACTTCACGTCTTCCCGGTACTTGATCTCCCCACGAGCAACCATCGGCGGTATCTCCTTGTAAAATTGGTCGATGAGATGGCGGTGATTGTAGCCTAGCAGCCCGTACACCTTCAGTGCACGCACGAAGATCTGCTCGACGTTCCGGACAGGCGCGTATTCGGAGTTGTACCCCGCCATCTGGCCGCACATCTAAGCGACGGTTCCGGTCAGCGTGCGTGATGCAGGAGAAGAAATGGCGCCTACGATGATTCGTGCTCTGAACCCAGTGTTCGCGAGAACCGTGCCCAATGTCTCGCCGCCGACGTTGTCCCAGTATCTGAGACTTTATGAGGATCAAGATCCCGTGGTGACGGAGATGGACGCACATGTTGACTGGACCCTCTCTTTCAAGCACCTCTTCAGTGCTAGTCGTCTTGTAGTTGAAAGCTACGTCAGCGCCGATAGAACGCATGAACTCGACCTTCTTCTCAGGCCCGGCGGAGGCAATGACCTTCAGGCCTTCGGATTTCGCAAGTTGTATGACGCAACTAGTAGGGAGTTTCAGTCATCTCAAGGATTTAGACTCGCCCGTGCCGTGTTCTTACCTTCCAACGGCACCTGCACCTGTCGTAACAAAGACTGTATCCCCCTTAGATAGAGTATTCTAATTATTTCTCTGCTGCGATGTGACAGTGAACGAACGTACCTTCTGAGGATCTGCGAACTCTTTCCAACCAAAATAAGCACATTGACCTAGCAGAACAGCATCAGAATGAGTCAATACGACTTTGGATGCGAGGTGGCACACCTGGCATTCCACAAGGACCGACATACGCGGTCAGCGGGAGTCCTGGCTCTTGAGGCGGCAAGAGCGTAAACCGCATCTGACGCTCAGCGTCCTCCAGACTCGCGGCGTCCCAAGTAAAATATTCTACGAAAGCTGGCGAACGAAAAACATCGGTACGGAAGACGTACTTCGAGAGTAAACGTGTCAACGTACGAAGGGCGCCGCCGTAGACATAATCGCCGTGCTTGTACGCGGATGCCTCCGAGCGCAGGACTACTCCGATGCCAAAATTTGCGATTCTGGCATAAGAATATGACGCTCAGCAGCTGCAATTATGAGAGAGGAGTTTACTGTGTTGTACGTACGGCTCATTGAACTGGAACGGGGGCTGAAGTCAACCCGATTCTGGCGCTCAGCGACCTCACAGTATCATTAACAGCGCAGGGGCGGCTCACCGTGTAGCTGACAACATCGCTAGCTGGGTCCCTCATACGCTCGCGCAGGTACGGATCGTTCGAGAGTACGAGCGTCTTCACCAATACCCCTCCATTCAGTGCGATATAGTCTAGATCAATCTGCTGTGTCGCGTCGTATACGACGTGCTTCCCGGGTTCAGGAAATGCTGAGACTGTCGCGTGAGCACGAGTATCGAGTATTTGAGTGGGGCAATAAGTGACGCACTGTCAGGAACTGCACTGAAGAGCACCCTGCCGTTGCGAACGGGGGCCATGGTGATGACAGAGTGGGTAGAGGAGAGACTCTATGGTGCCCTCAGGGACACTGGCATATTATACACTGGAGACGTAAAGCTCGCTCCGTGATTCATGGTGGTGTCGCGGAATCCAGCAAAAGCTTACACAGTCGTCTGGCAAGGGCGGTCCTGGGCGGCATGTTGAGGGCGACCGATGTAATGAACGCTGTCTGCGTGCTGAAACACGTCAGAAGAACATATGACGTAGAATGCAGGCATTAGGAGCAAGATGATATTGCGAAAAGTGGCTCCGCGGGCGAAGAGCTGAATGGTCCAGGGGTTACGCTCGTAGAATGGTCAGTGCAGAAGACGTTGTCAAGATCAATGAGGTAGCAGACACCTGGTAGCGATGATCATCAGCCCCTCCTTCCCATGTCGTCCAAAAGAAATGATATGAAGGACAACGCGCAAAGGGCGCAATGGTCCTGCAAATTGAAAGCGGGTATAAATAGTAGCCACTACTTTAGTCGAGATAGAGACTATACAATGAGGTGGGCGCTGGGTATAGATACACGAGTCTTGTGGTGGTATCGCGAATAAATGCTTCCTTAAAGATGTTATGCAGGGGTCCAAATAGGTTCGCAGTCATGCTGGGCGAAGAGATATGATTATTTGCGGTTCAGGTTGCATGGACTAGAGGACTCACCACGCGTGAACACACCACCGATACCCTCACGCAACTAGCACGACCTCTTCAGAACACAACTTCACCAGTTCGAGTTCGAGTTCGCCAATCCGCGCGTACAGGACCGTAAGTTCGCGCGACATGCTCTCGTTCTGTACAGCAAGCTCGATGTCAAGATCCCTGTGGCCCTGCGACACGGGAATCTGCTGTGACACGCGACTTTGCTGAGGCTCTTCTTGGCTTGATGACCTCCTTCTTTTCCTGCTTTCTTCATCGAGGACGTTGTGACTGCATTTGCGTTTGAGACATTCTCTTGTGCAGAACATAGCAGCCAGCTGGCGTGGATCGAGTCGGAGGGTCTGACCGTGTTTTGAGTTTTGTGAAGGAGCTCCGTGCCACGATGCGCTAGAACTGGAACTTGAATCCGGACTGCGCTGATGCCAGACAATTGCGACGCTGACGCCGAGTAGCGGTTGAGAAGAACGTTGGTATGTGTTTAGAGGCCACGAACGTACTGGCGATGAACAACAGATCTGAGTCGCGGCGAAAACGAGCGCGCAATGCCGACGCTGTTTGTACCTGTTTGTGCAGCGGCGGCCCGCCACATTGAGCGTCTCCCCGTCCCTCGACTACGACCCTCACCGGCCTCACCGGTCACCGTCGAGCACTGCACCCGGCACGCATCCACATCAACGGCGAATTGTGGAAAGCTCCAGATACTTGTCACGAAAGTCCGTAACATGTTCAACGAAATGTTGTCCACGATGGTAACACGACATGGTCGCAGCAGCTCAAACGCGTCCGGTTTCTCCCAGGACAAGTGCACTTTCAAGCAGCGACAACGATGAACGTCCTCGTTTATTCTGGTCCAGAAGTGCTGCAGTCGTCTCTTTCACGCTCTCTATCATCTCTCCGCGGGGTCCTATATCCTCATTACACCGTCCAGCCGATCACTCTTCAATCGCTTTCATCCAACCCATGGACGGCCTCCTGCGCTCTTCTCGTATTCCCCGCATGTCGCGAACACCCAATGCTATCTTCGTCCGCGTCATCCGCAATTCGGTCATTCGTCGAGAATGGGGGAGCCTTCCTCGGCTTTCGCGCTGGTGCACGTTCAGGCGGAGGAATGTTCGCCGGACTCGAAGGCCCTCAACACTCGTTCCGATTTCTGGATAAGTTGTCTGGAAGCAGCATATACGTGTCATTCCCGCCAGGAAACGAAGTGCATTCGCGCAGGATCAGCATACGCACCGCCGACGCGGGCGAGCTCTCTGGAGTATTGGAGACGGTCCCTGCGGCATTGGCAGATCTAGAGAAGGCGCGGAGCGCAGAGGTTCTTGCGCGAGGCACCGAGGGCGACGAGGTTATAGCAGTGAGATTCCAAGCGGGAGAGGGAACGGTCGCTCTGTGGGGAGTGCACATCGAAGCTCCTATCGTTGTAGAAGAGGAAGAGCGTCGCCGCCATGAAGTCCTCCACAAGACACTTACCTCACTGGGTCTCAAGCTCCCTCATTTCAATAGCGAAGGTCCTTCCCACCCCCTACCTCAGTTCTTGACATGCGCACCATCGAGACCCGACATCGTAGGCAGCATCTTGGGAGCTTTGTCCGTGCAGCTACCCGCGACCTTCAAAGACTCGCACGACACGTTCGCCTTTCATGAGGCATCTGAAAGTCAACAACTTGTGATCGCCGCGCGTTCATCTCCCGCGAACGACGACGTCCGACACATCATCGTGTGTGCGAACGGGTCCGTCCCGCCTTCGAACTTGACGCCACTCTTCGACATCGAAAAGTATCACTCGGCACTCGCCGATGTGCGAACGAAAGCCGGCTGCCAGAGCCACTCGGGCACATGGGGCACGGGCGAAGCGTTCCTGTATGGTGAAGTGGTCACAAGTACGCAAACACTGTTCGATAAGTTAGTTATCTCTCAATTCACCCCAACATTCGCTGACCTTGACTTCAGAAACCCGCACCTTCTCAGCCTCTTGCCCTCGCCAGTGCTCTCGCTCGCTACGCACCAGCTTGCCGGGCGCGGGCGCAGCGGCAACACCTGGGTCTCGCCCACAGGCTGCCTGCAGTTTTCCTTGCGCCTGCGCGTCGAACTTGCAGAGCTCCCAGCGGCACGCCTCGTTTTCGTGCAGTATCTTTTCGCACTGGCCGTCGTCGAAGCGTGTCGCGACGACGCCGTGCTTGGGCCCCGCGGCGAGCGTGTGCGCGTGAAGTGGCCGAACGACGTGTACATTGTCGGCGAGAACCAGCTGGAACGCACAACCAAGGTAGCAGGGATATTGGTTTACACGGCGTTCGAGGGTAGCGCGGTGGACATCATTATAGGTCAGTGTCGTTCGTTTGGTTGCTGTGCCAGCTATTCATATATCGTAGGTGCCGGTATCAACGTATTGAGTCCGCCACCTATCGCGTCTTTAGTATCCTTGCTATCCCCTGAAGAGGCACATACACTGAGCATGGAGCGCACCGTTGCAACGATCATGGCGAAGTTCGAGGTTATGTGGAACACGTTCCTGGCCCATAAGGGTTCCTTCGAGCCCTTCATGGACCTTTACCTGAGTCGATGGCTTCATTCGTACGTGTTGTGTATTGTTCTCTGCGTTGTTCATACTCATCGGAGCGCGACGTCTTTTTTCAGAGACCAGCTGGTTACGCTGACGACCACGCAGCCGCACCGGCGCGTGCGCATCGTCGGCATCACAAGCGACCATGGGCTCCTGCGAACTGTGCCAGAAGGCGGCGGATACGGCACGCAGTACATTGATCTGCAACCCGATGGGAACACGTTCGACCTCATGGCCGGACTGATCATGACGAAGGCACGGTAGACATTAAGACGCTCTCGGCTGCAATGATAACACTTTCTGTGGCGATGGCCGCTGTCCATCTTCGAGGCTAACCGATGCAAGGAGTTCTTGTTGCGCAGAATCGGTCATTGTGCTAGTAGCGGCACCGATGTTCCAGGATGAATTTTGCAAGCGCCACGCCAGCTGTTCACTACACTAGAAAAGCGATAGAATGGTGAGTGCCACAATCGTTCTGTATGCGGTCCTTTATAACACGGTGTCCTACCTTCCAGCTGTTGTCAGCTGTTGTCTTTCTCGCTTCGGACGGCTAGCGCCTTCCCGTTGCCAGTCGTAAGCATGATCTTGTATCTGTGCTCCGCAGTGAATTTGCCAGAACGGCGATGGATGTGAGGATAAGCCGGCGCCTCAGACCCGGACGACCTTGTTCCCAACGCGTCGACTGTGGAGTCGCATTGCACCGTCATGCGCTCGGCCACATTGATCCTCAACTTTAAGACCTTACCGCAAGCGCGACCGCCTCTTCATCTAGTTCTGGACTCGCGTCTGTCTCTCTCGAGTATCGAGTAAGACCGGTTTCTGATGCTTCCGCTGTTCCATTTTACCTCTAGACGCGGAGGCCGGGCACCGAGGCGTTAAGGATTGACACGTTTTCGCAGCCGTCCAGCTGAAGAGACCTATGCTTAGGGCTTGCAATGGTTTCAATATTGAAAGTGAAGTCGACCTTCTCTTCAACATACGATGTTGTAACTGACGAGCTTGTATGCTTTCGTGAAGGTCACTAAGGGGGCAACGGGCGAAAATAGCCCCTTGTGTTTCCAGAGCAGATACGTAGGACTAGGTAGGACCAATATCGCGGCACCTTTAACGCATGTTTTCCCTGTGCCTTGCAGGAACTGGCTCCAGAGAGCCATTTCCTTGTCAATGTGTGTGACTTCGCACCTCGTGGCAGGGAAATACCACGGCGCGCGTGGTGAGATCCAGGTCATGCATGTAAGTTCACACTCGGCAATCACAAGATCCATCATCCCATCATTGACACCTACCATTTAGAGACATGGTCGGAACGGGCAACGACAAGCAATTCGCCCAAAGTGGCAAGGGCGAAGAACATACGCGCCCTCTCCCTGTGAACTCCCCTGGGCGAGTGAACAAGCAAACGTCCGAATGGAGCCACAAGGAAAAGACTGCGACGTCAGGCATAAATACTATGCAGATATCCATGGTGCTGTGTCGTCGTCTCTTCCTCGCCCATCACACACGCGCGATTTGCGTGCTGACGATCCTCTCGCCTCCACCGCGTTCCCCTCAGACCAATCGTAATGGGTGTCCCTTGGCCAACGCACCAGGCGCTTCTCACAGCGTTCTCTTTCATTACGTTCGTCTTGGTATCGATTCCGCTGTATTGGCATTTGGAAGGTGAGCCCGGTCCCGATGGGTAGATGGGCGCGCGCTGACCAGTACACCCAGCATGGAACGTGGGATGCGTCCTCTACATACTGTGGTGCGGGACCCAGTGCCTCATCCAGTTTGTCAACGGCATTGTCTGGAGGGACAATGCTATCAACTATATTCCGGTGTGGTGTGATATCAGTGCGTACTCGTGTCATACTTAGCTATGCCTCGCTTACGCACGACCAACAGCTACACGCTTCACATGGGCGTTGGGACAAGGTCTTCTTGCCGCCTCTCTGGTGATCAACCGTCGCTTGTACAAGATCGCCACCACGAGCTCGGTGTCGATCACACGCGCTGAGAAGCGGCGCACCATTATGATCGATCTGGCTATCGGCCTTACAATCCCTCTTATCCATGTCATCATCTGTGAGTGTGCTATTCTTCGCGTCCCTGCTATCGACGCTGAGTTTGTGTCTATCAGTGTGGTTCATTCAGGGACATCGTTTCAACATCTGGGGAGGCATTGGATGCCTGGTCGCTGTCCCGAATACGTACTTGGCCATCACACTTAACAACGGCGTGGCCCTGCTTATTGGCCTCGTGTCTGCCGGGTATTGCAGTAAGTTGGAAGCACCATTCTGTACAACCCTCACCCTGACATTGGATTAGTTGGAACTCTCCGCGCTTTCTTGAGGCGCCGTCGGCAGTTCAGCGAGCTCCTCGCATCCAACAGCAACCTGACTTTCAACCGGTACTTTCGTCTCATGGCGCTTGCGGGCATCGAGCTCCTATCCACTATCCCTCTTTCGATCTTCCTCATCGTCTATCAGTGCTCGCAAGAGATCTACGTTTGGAGAGGCTTGGCCGATATGCATTCAGGCTTCTCCCGTGTCGAGCAATACCCCGCACTCCAGTGGCTGGCCATCCCCGGCGCCACGATGTCGGTGACCCTGTCGCCCTGGCTGACCATCACGTGTGGTCTCGTCTTCTTCGTCTTCTTCGGCCTTGCTGAGGAAGCGCGGACCCACTACCGCATGGCGTTCACGACCGTGGCGAAGAAGCTCGGCTACACCGCCGCGACGACGTCGTCCACCGGCTACTCCGTCCCCGTCCCACCAACGAAGGGCTCCAGCTCGAAGCTCGGCATCAGTATCACTATCCCGAGCTTCATCCAGCGCAGCGTCGTGCGCCGCGGCTCTGTCTCGTCGTTCTCCGACAAGCTGTCGTCCGTCGGCGACATCGACCCGATCGAGGACATGAAGGAGAAGCCGTACTCACCTACAGCGTCGAGTGCTGCGGTTTCCAGCACCTGCATCTCGACGCCCATCGACGGCATCCCCCAGCTCGCGCATCACGACCTCCCAGATCTTGTTGTGCGCCCTGACTCCGGAGTCGTCGACGTCGAGGCACTCAACAACCACCGACCAACACCGGACGTCCCCGCGCCCGTACACAACAACACATACGACGCCGTCTAGGCGTCCCGGACACTCTTTAATCTCGCCATTCCTTTGCTTGGTTATTGGTTACCCCTTCGCAAAACTTCTTTGGTCTTCTCGGCCCTGTAGTCTTATTGGTTCACTTATCGACACCCCCCACTGTATCTTTAGGAGCTTGGATGTCTCACCCACACATATACCATTACCAGCCGCGCTAGGTTATGTATCGTCACGTAATACACGGCTGCAGTCACTCACACATGCCAGCGATACTTTGTAGACTGACCAACAACATCTACACAATAGAAATGTTCCGGAGGACTATGTCTGTCTGACTGCCTGACTCTTCCAAGGGCCAGCACAAGTGATTGAAGATTCGCATCACAACTACCAAAGCACAGAGTTTACTGCGGTGCGCAAGTGGTCAAGAAATGAGAATATGATGTAAGGTTCATTCGTTCCAAAGTCAAGCGACATAGCGTGAGTCCGTGCACCTCTCATGGGAGATACGGGTAGCAGAGAAGTAAAGCAACATCTAATTCTGGTCTTCGATGAGCGATTTGCTCGCCTTCAGGTCCGCATCGACCATCTCTTTGATGAGCGAGTTGAAGTCCACATTGCGCTTCCAGCCAAGAACGCGCTCCGCCTTCGACGGGTTACCCAAGAGCAGCCTGCGAACGGAATTGGTATCAGAGGTCTACAGCTGCGTTGAAAGGATTGGAAGGACGCACTCGACTTCAGCGGGACGGAAATATCTTGCTTCAACCTTGACGAGGACCTTGCCAGTTTTCGCATCGTAACCCTCCTCGTCCACACCAGTGCCCCGCCATCTATCATGCTGTATTAGAAAAGTCTCGTATATAAAAGGTGCTTACGTACTTGATTTCCATCCCAAGGTGAGCGAATGTCTTCTCGACGAACTCACGCACTGGGTGCGTCTCGCCAGTCGCAAGGACGAAGTCCTCCGGTGCGGGCTGCTGGAGCATGCGCCACATGCCCTCGACGTAGTCGCGTGCTACTCGTATGAGCATACGCGAACGGCACAATATATTTGCAGACGTGCTCACCGTGTCCCCAATCACGCTTCGCGTCCAAGTTTCCGAGGTAGAGGCAGGACTGCTTGCCCAGCGAGATATCTGCGGCCGCACGGGTGATCTTCCGGGTGACAAACGTCCGCCCACGGCGCGGGCTCTCGTGGTTGAACAGGATGCCGTTGCACGAGAACATGCCGTACGCTTCGCGGTAGTTCACGGTGATCCAGTAACTGTAGAGCTTCGCGACGCCATACGGCGAACGCGGGTAGAACGGCGTGGTCTCGCTCTGTGGTGTCTCGACGACTTTGCCGTACAGCTCTGAGGTGGAGGCCTGGTAGAAGCGGACGTGCTTTTCGAGACCGCAGGTACGGATGGCGTCCAGGAGACGAAGTGTGCCGAGACCGTCGACGTCACCCGTGTACTCGGCCATCTCGAAGGAGACCTTCACATGCGACTGCGCGCCCAGATTGTAGACCTCTGAGGGCTGCACTTGCGCGATGATATACACCAGATTCGTGCTGTCCGAAAGATCGCCATGGTGCAGCTTGAGCTTCGTTGGGCCTGGCAGACCCACAGAGTCAGGGGACAAGCATAGACCGTGACGTGGCTGGTACATACGCTCGTGCTGGTCTGCATAAAGATGTTGCAGCCGGCTCGTGTTGAAACTCGACGACCGACGGATTATCCCGTGAACCTCGTATCCTTTCGAAAGTAGCAGCTCCGTCCTAAGAGGTCGTGAGTACTAAGACCGACCAGATGCCCTCTACCGACGCTCTGTCACGCGACAGTCGTCCGACGATCCCACATTCTCGCGCCTCCTATATAGCGAAAGGGAACTCACAGGTAGGAACCATCCTGGCCGGTGATACCTGGAAAGACGCGAACACATTTGCATCAATATCCACTGTTGAACCAAGAGAAAGTCGCGCACCTGAAATGAGGGCAACCTTCCTCTTGTTGTACTCTTCAGGCGAGGGCAACTCCAGCTTGACCAGAGGTGCAAAAGAAGCTGGGACTTCGATCTTTGAGGACATTTTATCGCCACTGGATGCTGAGGAGATGGAGGTTGAGATCAACTGGGCGACGGCGAGGTCTGCTGAAGTAGTCTGATCAGATTGCAGCGCTTCGCTTCAATTTTACACGCACAGTCCGCGAGGTCGGGTAACGCCAAGAGAGACGGTGATGGCTGTCCGCAACGATGTCTAGATGGTGTTGAGGCGAGTGAGCACGACGTGAACACGTCCGCGTCGCTGTTGTCGACGACGGCGACGGGTCTGATGGGCGCTTGAATGGTTTATGCCCGCGAATATCAGCTGCGTGCAACGTGAACTCGAATCGCGTACAGGGGCGACCAGAAGGTCAGTGAAAAAGGTCCCCATCTGCCCAGCTTGCCCTCAGTTTTGACCGTCATCCACAGAACACGTCCCACCATGAGCAGCAGTTCAGACAACGCCGCAGACATCCTGCAGTCCTACTTCGAACGGAGCGCGGCCGGGGTGCATCGCGTGTTCCTGCGGTACGCTCTCAGCTCGAGCGTAAAACGAGCGTGTTTCTGACCAAGAATCGCTTTTGCTAGCTGGGAAAAGACCTATCTCACCCCCGCTCTTGACTACATATCCCTCGCGTTTCAAACGCGGCCCATCCTCTCGGTATGTTGAAGGACTCAGACATCTAGACGTCATCTAATCGACCAATCTCAGGCGTTCGTAACAGTCTTCTGTTGCCTGAGCTTTTTACCTACTCTGTCCTTCATGTCCGTCGTCTCTGCCTGTCGTCACTCACGTCTACTAACACGCA
The DNA here is from genome assembly GCA_001969225.1 of Ceriporiopsis andreanae CBS 279.92. Classification (NCBI taxonomy): domain Eukaryota; kingdom Fungi; phylum Basidiomycota; class Agaricomycetes; order Polyporales; family Meruliaceae; genus Ceriporiopsis; species Ceriporiopsis andreanae. The sequence goes on along the minus strand of ALYI01004251.1, from coordinate 633 downwards.
AAGCAGCGGATTTTCGCTCTTCGCATTCGGAATCTTGACCTTCCTGGCCCTCGCAGGATCGTTCCTCGCGACGTCCATCGTTGTCCTCCTTGCTGGTACGTTCTCGTCTTTCATATCACGGTCGTACGCATCAATTTCGTCCCAGGTTGCTTCCTTGTGTGCACACTCGCCGTGCTCTTCCTCGTCGCCTTCCTCGTGACCGGCCTCGCGCTCGTGGGCTTCCTGGCAACGCGTCTTCTCGTGCTCGTCCGCACGGACGGCCCTCGCAGCGGCGTCGTCGAGTGGACAAAGGAAACTAGTTCGCGTCTCAAGGGAGGTAACGCCGTCGCGTCGATTACCGCCGGCCCTCAGGCTGGCCCCAAGGAGGAACACCTGAGGGAGCCACAGTACAGAGATGACGAGGACGAAGATTCCTACAGCAATACGTCCGTTGGCTCCACCGTGGTTGTCCATGTTCGAACTGATTCCGGTGCCTCAGGCAACGATTCTACCGTGCTGAATAAAGAGGAACCACAGTGAACAACCTATACTCCGTCCAAAGACCCTTGCGCAACCGTCCCTTCGAATTCACGCTGCAGTCTCTCGTATTGAATCGGATTGGCATCACGTTGTCCCGGGATACGAATGTACTCG
>ALYI01004250.1:0-38751 GCA_001969225.1 Ceriporiopsis andreanae CBS 279.92 | reverse complement strand
TTTTCGTGCTTTCCGCAGTGAGTGGAAGTCGGCGCAGTCATGGTGCGTGGCTCCCGCAACTGGAGGCGAGCGATGACCGAATCTGTGACGAGTCGCGAGCGGCGGGGCAGCGCGTCAGGAGAGTCGAACAGTAGTCAAAATAACGGACGTGCACGTTTTCCCCGTCTTCATCTCATCGTCTGTCGCGGACCGCTCTTTATCGTTGTTCTCGCCGTCGCCGTCGATATCTTTTCTCCCGTGCACCTCGTCGTGCTCGCTGATGACGTGCACGCCGTCACTGTCCGTTTCTTCGCCCTCACCCCAACCTGTGTCGCCCATGCGCGGCGTCGTCCATCTACACGGGGGACGCTAAAAGTTCCCGTGCGTCGTCGCCGTGCCCGTGAGGCCACCGTTTCGTCGTTCGTCAGCGCCAACAACACTGACCGTCACTTTGCTTCATTCTCCAGATCTGGTCGTCCCCATCATTCTGTTGAAGAGCGGCTGTCGCGATGGAGGCGCAAGCACCGTCGATTCGCCCGCGCAAGTGTCAGCGAGACTCTTGATGGCGACGCTGGCACGCACGCTGCACGTCGGCCCTCTGTCGTCTGAGAAAAGACGTCAACTCATGCCGAGGTGTCGCACGACGCACGTACCGTCGAACGGCGAGACTACCACCAACTTCTTCGTGGCCGGCTTCCTACCCGGTGTTCGCGCAGAGCTCGAGACAGGCCGCGTCCATCGCAAGATCTAGGGCCATTGCGACTCTCTGTGCGGCGTCGAGCAGCCGCCCGTCGTAACTGGACAGCCCGGGTTTCGTCATCTTGAATACCTCGTGCTCGTATTCCGCCGACGCGCCGCAGTTGTTGAACATGTAGATGTGGATGCGCGAGCCGTCTAGCCGGCGTCGACTATCAGAGCGTACTGCACGAGCGGGAGGTCTGATTTCGAGAGTGCTGTGCAATGCACAGTCCTGTTATGCTAGCGCAGCGTCCCCAGCGACGACCCTGTCGAATTGGATGGCGCCGACCGCTGCACTGAACACTGCGTCCACTGCGCCCATTCTCTCTGAGTTTTCAAAGCCCGAGAATCACAAAATCAAGACTTACTTGCACTGTTGTTCGCATTCCCGCACACTAACCCGTCACGATCGCATAAGCGCCCGCGTACCTGAGGACATAGCACCAGATTCCTCGACGTCAAGCCCCCGGCGAAAAAAATCGCCGCCGCTAAAACAAAGCACGACCTGCACGTACGGCGATGTCAGCAGCTGAGGCAGTTTGGACCGATGGATGGCCCACAATAAGACGGACGCTCGCACGCCCCCTGTGCGCCCTTCCGCGCGGCAGCGCTGTGCGATCGTCAACGCGGGTTTTGTATCATCGAAAGACGATGATGGAGGCATTGGCGATGCTTTTGCGGCGACTGTTCGCTCGTGAAGAACCGCACCCATGCGCGACACGCGCCGCAGTGCCGGTCGTCTTCCGGGCCGTTCATCGGTCCATCTATTTTCAGAAACACCACGCAAATCGTCCTGCAGAGTTCCGCGCTGCCTCTCAGCGCCGTGTCGGTGTATTCCGCGTCCAGCCGTCCTCTGTGCCGCGGAGAGCGAGACACCTTCCGCCGGTGCCATGGATCGCGGTCCGCCGAAGACTGCTGGCATCCCCGACATCAACAGCGCCTCCGATAAACGTTCTGACGCTGTTCTCCGTACCGCACGACGCCACACGACGCGTAGGGTGTGTTTTGTCTTCCCGAGGCGCACGGGTGCACGCGCCTACTCGCGCGGGGACACTCCTGCCTCAGCTGTAGAACACTTACCAAGACAAATATCAACAAAATAAAGTCGTCAAAGAAGAGAAGTAGTCGATCTTACCTGGAATTCTGCCTGCGAGACGACGCCCTGCCACGACGCCTTCAGCGCCCGCATACCAAGATGCCGGGCACCGCGTTCTCGGACGTCGAGCCCGCGGTGCGCAACAGCACGTCAGCGGGATGGACCGCTGGGTGCAGGGAGCCAGGACGCAAAAGCTGGGGGCACGGTTGTCCATTGGTAAGGGCGGGAGAAAGGGAGGAAGTGGGAGCTCACCTGGATGTGGCACGGGAGAGACGTCGCGGCCGGTCTTCAAGGTGCATCGCATATGTTCCTCTCCGCGTGTCATGATAGTGACCTGATCGTGCACACAGTTCCCGCGGTTTGCGTGCCGCCCCTGCCTTCCCGCGGTGCCCGTTGCGGCGCGACAGATCGTCTTCCGGCGACCGACGAGTCACGACCGACGACCGACCCTCGGCTGCCCCGCGCGTGCGACGCCGTCCGCGCCGGCAGCTGCACGAGCTGTCATGCTCGCCGCATCACCGCGAGGGATGCTTGTCGGGGCCGTTCTCCCTCTTCGTGTCGCTCGCCACCTTGCATGCGCCGACACGACGTATCGACGTCCCGCGGCACGGACGACGTCGAGCTTCGCCGTCAGTACAGCCCATGTCTCGGGCCCTGTAGTCATCGCCGTCTGTGCTCGCGTGCACACGTTGCCGCACGTCTCCCCGAAACCGATACACTAGCTCTCCGACGCGATGGCGGACGATTTTGCGCCGACGCCATATATCGCCGTCCGGCGAACGGCGAGCTCCAAAGCCTTCCGCAGTCGCGACGCCGTGCAGGGAACCGCCACGGCGTATTGTCGTTGCTCCGCAGTTTCCGTTTTGCCGTCCAGTTTTGCGCCGAGACGACATGTCGCCGTGCCGCGACTGACCTAGAAACAGGCGCGATCGGACATAGCAAAACGTCGGCGACAACGTCAACACACCTTGTAAAAAGGTACCACGACCCTGAAGGCTGTCTAGTGACGCGTCGAGACGGCAGAACGCAGCCAGGGACCTCGACGTCGACGACATAGCTCCCGCTACTAAACACGTCGTCAAAAGTGAAAAAGCACATAACACAAGATCCAAGCACCTACTTCCACACGTCCGAATCGCTGCGACACTGTCAAAGCGGCCCTGACGTTCGACGGCCACCCCTTTCCCCCGAGCCTCGTTCGACCGGTTTCGCGGACAGTCTGCGGGGTAATCTGCACGAAACATGCCCATATTAATAAGCTATATTCGAGTAAAGCACGAAAACATGAAACTCGCCGCTGGAATTCCAGACGATGTCCCCTAGTTTCGCGCCGAGACGACAGATCGTCGTCCCGAGACTAACGTCGAAAAATGCGAAGATCTAAAAGTGGACACAGTCAGAGAAGGCAGAAAATATCGACGACAACATTCATGCACCTTGTACGCGGGATTCTACAACCCTCCTAAACACGCACTGAAACACGAGAAAACCCACAGAACAAAATAAACACACGTATTCCTGCACGTCTGTGCCGCCTCGACGCTGTCAAACCGGCCCCAAAGTTCCACGGCCGCCCCTAGCTCCCGAGCCTTGTTCAACCGCTTTCTCGAGCTGCCCGCGCCGCCATCTGGTCAAAAATACACAAATCACTGTACGTAACATCAAATTCCGTTGCAAGACATGTAAACTTACCGTCGGATTCGCAGTCAACGTCGCCGATGGTGGTGGAGGAGGTTCAAGAGTCCCAGGCGCCGAAAGGTCAAGTTTGGCGCCTCTTGTACCTGCGACCGATGAGCCCGATCTTGAGCACGAGCATTCGCGTTCGAAGCGAGAAAGAAATCGTGTACTCGATTGTCTACGTCAATGCACGCGGCCTAGTGACTGCTAAAACGATGCCGCGATCGTAGGAAAGCAGGAATTCAGCTGAGTCGAAGATTCAAACTCCGCCGTACTTCGAGGCGAAGGCCGACGTTGACGGCGAGTGGAGCAGCGAAACCTCTCGTAAACGAGGATTTGGGATGTTTAAGGGTCCATCAAACAACCTAGAAAGTGTGTCAGTTGTGCGGCGGGTGCGTCGCGATCGACGACAAAGACACAAAGACACTGCGAAGGCTAAGAAATCAGTGAACGGCGCGATACGAGAAGTAGCGAGACGTACTAGACCGCGCAGCTCAACAACCGCTGCGGTGGGAAGAAAGTTGTCGCCGGTGTGCGCGATAGACGCAGCGTATCGTGGACATGGCTTCGAGCGTCGACGCGCGCGGGCGGAGAACGAACGTGTAGCACTGTAGAAAGAGTGTATTAGTAAAATCGACTCGAACGTGGTGAGAACGGGCACGAGAACGCGAGCATGAGATCGGCGGCGCGCGGTAATCCGAGAGACGAGCCGGTCGAGCACAAATGCAGGAAGACACTGTGAAGGAAAATACGTCAACAAAGAGGGAGACGCGATACGAGACGCGACGTACTAGCTCCTGCAAACACGCCGGCCGTTCTCAAGACACTATGATTCGCCGAAGCTGTGGTGTGCTGCACGCACAAAGAAGACAAGTAACGGGTATACAGAGAAGGCCCGGCACGGATAGGACGACGTACCAGGGAGTATGCAGTCGACACGTGCAGACAGGAGGTAACGGCAGACTACGCACGCAGAGTCAGACGGGGTGCAAACGGCGGGGCACTGTAAAGAACGCAACTCAGCAAGGAGCAGCAGCCGACGCCGTGCACAGCGATGAGCGGTCGATGTCAAGCGTCGTGAAATCACAACGCCGAGCACGGAGGGAAGGCTACTCAGAAAGAAGCAAATGTTAGCATATATCGCAATCAATCAGAGGCGGCGTACCTGGACGCCTTCAAGACCGAAGAGGGCGCCGCGGAGTATCGGAAGATGTGAGCCAGAGAATGGGAAAGCGAGGCACTCGTGACACACCGAGTCCCCTGGACGACAGAAAGGATGGTAACCTATCCGAAAAGACACCGGTGTTCACTGAATGCGATAAACGCGGTTCCGTGCCGTCAGGGTACATCAGATGGTGCACGCTCATATGACCATGGGTAACGCACCAGCCGCTAGGATGAGGGACGTGCAGGTTTCCGGCTTCCGGAGGCAACAGAACCATTTGTGTGTCATGTCACTCCGTCCCCCGTCCGCCCCCTGAATTAGGTCAATGATGTCGACTCAGCTATAGGCAATCCTTGTCATAGGGGACGTCTCATACCCTAGCTGGATGTCTGGGACTCTTCGAACCTCATGCCTTGAGAACAGGTGTACTAGGCTTCACACTGCCCGTCCTGCCGTCCGAAAAACCGTCGACTATTCTTGTTGCGGTCCGCTTTCGACCTTTCAATGCATCGCGTCTTCGCCCCGGTAGCATCTCGCAAGGATTGCAGTTAGCGATTGTATACACGAGGCTTGCGTTGCCGAAGGATAGGTGGTACTGGACATTCGCGAGCGTACATACAGGCACGACTTAGCTTAGATGCGGGGGCAATCAATGCGTCGCAGCACGCTTCCGATGCAATGTAACACCTTTTACAATGCTGAAGTGCTCACAAGAATTCCTAGGACTCTGCCTGCAACGAGAGGTATCGACTCGTGAGGAGGCATCGACGCGCCAGCCGTTTCCTACTCCACAGATTTAAGATAAGCAAAAGCGAGTTAACAAGCTGTCGCACCATTGACCTAAGATTTACTCGCGCCGAGGTGGAGGTAATCAATGGCTGGGCTATCACTGTGAGTGCAGCGTCGACATGCATATCCTAGCCAAAAACGCGCACACCCAATCGCCACCCAGCATGACGTAGTTCGAAACGTACCTCATATGCGACATGCTTATCACTCGTTACAGCACGCACGCCGTACACGTCCACTAATAGTATTCACAACCAGTATAATGTTACGGTACTCCAGGGCGGTACGAACGCCCGGTATACGATACTCGGCCCTTCGAGCTTCGAGAAAGACAGAGCCTTTTACAGCAGGTCGCCGAGCGCAGCGAGCTCGGGACCACCAGATTCCTACAAAGAAATGAGTGACTGACATGGACACGAGCGACCAAGACACATACCCGCATTCCAATTTCCCAGTCTGAGATGAAGGACAAAGCGCATTAGATTGGACAAAGGCATAAATGGGTAACGACGTACAGCTATAGATGATGGTAACGGCCATCAAGATACCCGTTCCGCTACCGATGGCGCCCATGAGATCGGCTGCGACGGACAGAAGGCCCAGGATGGCGCCACCGAGGGCGGCGGCGGTAGGCACGACGCGCTTGAGTTCCTTGTACATCGATCCCTCACGGTGACCAGCCATAACCTGAATCAAGGTGTTAGCCTCGGCTAAGGTCGGCTACGAAGCGAGCTACGCACCATCTGTTGATCCTTGAGTTGCTTCGCGATGTCCCGCGGACCGCTACCAGAGACCTCAATCCATGTCTTGGAGAAGATGGCGCACGCGCTGGTGATGAACGCGATGTAGATCAAGGTGTGGATAGGGTCGAGGAGCACCTCGCGGATGTTGTGCGGCGGCGACATGTAGTACGCGATACCGGAGACAGCTTGGAGCTGAGGTGAATCTTCCATTGGCTGCGTACACTCGTGAGTTGCAACAATCGTAGTGAACACAATCTTAACTCACCTCCCAGGTACCGAGCAGCTTCACGAGAAGGTTGGACGGGAAACGCGTGGCGAGCATTTGCGAGACGATGAAGACGTTCGACGTGAGGGCAGACTGCAGCATGATGGGCATGTTCGACGTGTAGAAGAGCTTGACGGGATACGAGCCGCGCTGACCGCGGAAGCGGTTGCTCTTGACTGGTATCTCGATGCGGAAACCCTGGAGGTAGATGACGACGGCGAAGACAACGACGGTGGCGATGAGGTTCATGACGTTGGGAAGACGGTCGCGCCAGAATGCCTCGCGGAGAGCGCGACCCTTGTCGTTCCAAGTGAACAACAAATGGAAGAGGGAGACGACGGCACCCTCGAATTCTGGACCGCGACCCGTGTTGACGGTAGTGGGAGAGAAAGCCTTCCAGACGATAGACTCGCAGATGTTGGTCGCAATGAAGAGTGAGATGCCGGAGCCCAGGCCGTAACCTTTCTGAAGAAGCTCGTCGAGAAGGATGACAATGAGCGACGCGGAGATGAGTTGGATGACGAGGAGCAAGCAGACACCGGGACCGAGGTCGCTAGGCTGGCCATAGAGACCGGTGACGACGTAAACCGTCCCTTGTCCGAGCGCGATAATGAGGGCAAAGACTGTAAGTCAACGTCAGTATGTCATTGCAGCGGAAGAAGGGCGAAACAAGATGCGGGGCGGTCGACGCGGGGTAGTGGCGAGGTAGTGGCGAAGTGGCAATTGAGAAGGGCCCGCTCCAAACTTCGCGACGAAGATGATCCTCGCTAGAGGCTTGGCCCATGAGGGAGGGAGAAGGGGAGGCAACAAAACACGCGAGGATAACACGTACGCTTTTGAGCACCGCTAAACAACGCCCGATCCTCCTTGAGCGAGAAGTCGACTTCGATGAGATTTGCACCAGCCAGCAGTTGCATAATCATGCCCGACGTTACGATTGGTGTGATTCCGAGTTCCATGAGCGTGCCCCGATTAGACGCGAGGATGACACGCATCCAGTACAGGGGGTCGGACGAGTCTGACGACATGATGCCGTAGAGCGGGACTTGGGAGCAAACCAAGAAGATCAGGAGAGTGACGGCCGTCCATAGCACCTTTTGGTTGAAGGGAACCTGGAGGAGAGGGGAAATCAGTTTCCGACGACATGCGCTTGGGAGGAACGTGACGCACCTTGCGGTCGGGCGACGAGACTTCAGGCAGGAACGGGAGGAACGGACGGACGAGGTTGAGAAACCGAACTGCACAGAGTCGTCAGCAGCATACTACACGACACAGAGAGGCACGTACATCCGCTCATTGTGGAAAACGAATTCCAGGGAGCGGCGAGGAGGAAGTGGACTTTGAAGAGGTTCAACGGCAGACACGTCGCCAATTTCTGTGAGGTGGCATGCCAAACACGCGCAAGCATCGCGACCTCAGGCGCCCGAGATAAGATAAGATCTCCAGCCAGCCAAGCGTTGCGAGGCGCCGGCCACGACCTCTTTCTTAAACCTCCACGTCGAGCTCTGACAACGAATGACATATGCTCAGCAACCCATCACTCGGCTTATACAGTACATCTCGTTGCTTCCAGTCGATTCTGATACAATCCCACGACCGAAGGAACACTTTCACCGCAAGATGGTGCATCTGATCGACTCGACGCGAATGGGCCCTATCTCTGCATTGCCAGGACTCCTGGCAGCTGCAGCGGAAGTGTCACAGTTCTCGTCGCTGACAGTGGTTGAGCTATCTTGCAGAGATAGGTGCCACATACTGAGAGAGACTCACGTATACAAGACACACAGCCAGTTCTGCGGCTGGATCTTCACGCTGCTAACGTCCTGAGCGAACGACGCCGGACTGTTCGAGCACGCGCCATTTGCGCTAACAGAAACTCCGAAGCATGTTCCGCCGAAGTTGCCTTCAGTGCAGATCGAAATGCTCGCCGACTGGCGCGTCTAGCAGGGAGCACAAGTAAGTGCTGCGTCTATCGGTCACGAATTTCCTTGCTCACCTCCAGCATCGGTGTAGCAGCGCCACCGCCGAGAATGGCTATTATGATTGCGAACACAGGGAAACGAAATGTTGCCATTGACATGGTCGAAAGGCGTTGCTCGGACTAGAGGGTACGTCTCGGTTGTCTGGAGTCTTTCACCCGACCCCTTTTTATACGCAAGACACGCTGCTTCGCTAATTTACTCCCGGTATTCGGGTGCCTCTTCGTTATTCACGGCAAGCAATCCAGCGCCGCCTGTCCAGCGGCTCGCCATGCCTCTCCGAATGTCCTGGCAAGTCCTTTACGGCACGCTCAGGCCAGACAACCGTCATCTCTTACACGTGCCCTGGCTGCTGTGATTCTGAAACGCATTCACCTGGAAGAGTCGCGCACATCTCACAGGGTCATCAGCCGGCATATCATACATCACGCGCCCGAATCCTGGTCCTCGCCGCAAAACTGCGATGCTTGATGTACCGCACCGCTAGTCCGGCTGCAATCGACGTTCCTGAAGTGTCAGATGTTCGTCATACAGGTACAGTCCATCTCTGTCGTCTGCGGGGTGCGCGCGCTGACGGTAGGGCTGTATGTTTAGGTCACCCAGCCTCGCGCTTGAGCTTCTAGTGCGAGGAGAAGAGGCTTGAATCTGATTAGTAGCTTTCATACCTTCCGGCATCCTCCCATAGTCAGCACGTCATCTCTATGTAGTCATAAAGACCGTATGGGAACGGATATGTATATGCATCACGCGTCATGTCCTCCAGACCAGTCTTCATCCGGCGGATTCCTGTGCACCGCAACAGCGCCCGAGCTATCGATAGTGGCGCCCTCGTCGCTCGCTTCGACCCCGCTTGCACACAGTTCCCTCACAAGAGCACCACTGATTCCCAGCCCATCCTTCGGTATCCAAATCCACGACTGCTTTTCATAAGTCGATGGGTGGTCAAATCCGTGGACGTTGAAGTCCTTCTCCAGGTCGTCCTCTTCTTCGCCTTCTCCCTCGTGCTGAAATGGCGGTGCGAGGCTCGCTGTATCGTTGTGCTGTTGAGCATCATTGGCCGACGAAGACAATGACGCAGTGATAGACGACAGCGTCGCCACGGAGGGCGTCGAGCGATGAGACGAGGTTCGGCGTAACTCCGAGTTTGATCGAAGGTGATCTGTGGCGTGAGCCGAGGATTTCGCCATCGGCGAGGCGGGTCCCATCGACGACGTGCTCAACGCAGAATTCGCCGTTGTTGGCTGCAAGTCGATTCTTGCGGTCTTCGCAACACCCTGCTTCATCTCATTGGCAAGCTTCTCTGCAGGAATCTGGATGCGACGATGAACGAGCGCTTTGATGCCTGCTCGCGAAGGATAAGAAAGACGTTTGCGCCGGGACAAAGCTGAACTTGCCTTGGCGACTGAACATATCGAGCTGTTCGTTCTCTACAGCTGTTGATCTTGCATGACGGAGTGCCCTCTGCTGTTCCCACCTAACTTGCATCTGCTTCGTTGCGAGGGACATCGGAAGGTAGTGGGTTATTGCTGCGAAAGTATTAGCGTGAACACAATCTGCTAAAGCCAGTGTATCCACGTACGATCAAAGCTCCGACTGAATAAGACTTGGGCGAGAACTGTGAAGCCAAGGAGCACGAGCATCAGGATGCCCTCGACGACGAAAACAATATTGTCCGAGATCTTTAGAAAGAATAGCACGGCGAGGCAGAAATGCTCGATGTATAAACCGACGACTACAAAGCTTGTCAGAACATATGTTTCGAAGTGATGGGAGTGCGTACAAAGGTAATTGATGGCCAGCGGAAACTAGATACACCGTTTAGCCAGCGTCGAGATCATGACACGAGCCACGACTCACATACTGTCCGCCCGTCTCTGTTTCGTCAGGCTGGTCAAAGACCCACGTCAACACTACGAAGGCGGTCAGACATTAGCTCGACGCGGCCTGCCAGAAAGTCAAGGAAAAGTACGGACGAAACTTCCAGGAGTAGAAGAACAGAATAAACGAGATTGCAGCGAGGCCGTTGATGATCGGGGCAAGGACACTGTAGGCAAGACCGATGGTGGCGAGCAGGGACATGCGCGGCATGACTAAACCGAAGTTGGCCTGTCGACTACGTCAGCGTGAGGTACGAAGGAAAACATAGATTGAGTTCTCACCTTGGGCATGCGGAACATGACAGCATATGCCTGGCGAGGCGTGCGTCCAAGAAACCATTTTCTCACAAAGTGTACCAACAACTGACCGATCTGTAGAAGGGCACTTCCAGCACCAGAGAGGCCCTGCGTCACTATTTTCATATGTCAGACCGCTGCACGACGGAGGTGCATCATTACATACGTGTCCAGGTCAGAAAGAAAATTGAAGAGTCCGGTAGGTGCGCCGCAAGGTCGGAAACGGTAGTCGTAACATCTGATACGGTTTGCGTGGGATTCTTGAAGATCTGCAGACCGCTCAGGAAATGTGCTTGAATTCGATGTTCATTGACTCACATCTACCGCAACATTTGTGACGGCAGATGATACGGTCACGACGAGAAATCCATGACTGACATGCCGTTAGTATTCGTATTGTAGTTCCATAGACCTGTGAAAAACGTACATGACGAGAAATAAGAAATATCGCTGGTACACACTGATGGAAAGAAGAGACCATCGCGGGATATTCTCATACCACGCAAGGCCTGTGGGACAATGTGAGGAAAGAACGCGAAACGAGCACTTCGACATACCTTTCAGCAGCCACGGAAGGATTGCGAATAGTATTGCTAGGAACAGCGGGGGCAGAACACCTTGAATGATGCCGGGCACTGGCGCAGGAGCGGTCTGGATCCAACAGAGCCACCTAAATGGCCAATGTGAGAAGACGCCATCTGACAGTGAGATTGACGTACGAGACGTTAGCACACAGTGCTGAAACACTGCTCAATGTTCCGACAAAAGAAACCGGAGCAAACCACAATGCGATGAGGACAAGGCTCCCCAGCCACGAGGTCAGGTATCGAAATCGAGTCTCATATGCGCCGTCCTGACAAAACAATAAGGAGAAAGGCAGGTGGAACGCAGATACAACGTACGTCGATATTATCCCAGATCACGTCCTTGGGAGAAACCTCGATCCACTTGTTGACCATCATCAGTGGCTGAAATGCTGACCATCAGTTGCGCCGTTGCTCAGTATTATGGCTGGAAAGACGCACCTGATGGTAGCTGACGCACTGCACCAGTACGTGCGCACCCATTTGCAGATTGCACTGGATAAACACGCTGCCCATCGGACGTGGTCTCTTGTCGTCCATCGCCAACGTGGCGCGTTTATCATCAATGGAATTATTGAGCCTCGAAATCTCGTCCTACAAAGTGCCGTCAGCGGGGGCATGCACATACAAGAAGAAAAGAAATAACTGACCTTGCACCACTCGATCGTGTCGACCTTCCTGCCCCACCAGCCTTGAAAACCAAGCCGGTGACACGGACACTTGTTCGGCGGGGCATAGAGCTTCAGCAGTCGGGCGGGTTCATTGTCCAAGACACGATCGTGTTCTTCGTCGGTTTCGTATCCGACAGAGCCCGTACCAAGCGAGCTAGTCTGCGACGGAAGCCGGCCCGCTTCGAGCTCGCTGGTAGTCGTCCGCGAGCGCTGGGGGCGAAAAATAGGCGAAGATGCGCGACTGCTCAGCGTCGTATTACCCGTACGTCTGACGTCCTCATCGTAGGAGACTCTTCCCTTCTCGGGCACATGCTCAAACCGATCTGTATCCCCTACGACCGTCTCGTCTCCGCTGGGCCTGGTAGCAGGCGCGGCGTCGTACTCCATTTCCGCGTGCTTCGCTTCGATTTCTCCCTCCAGCCTCGCCTTCGCCAGGGCTCTGTTCTCTTTTCGTAGCCGATTCCGGCCAGTACGATCGCTGTTCTGCGAGCTGCGTGGCGAAACCGGTTGTTGCCGAGCACTTCCTTCGAGCTTACTCGCTGCGGCATCGTCCTTCGCTTTCACCTTGATGACCTGGCGCATGAGCTTCGAACATGCCTTCTCGAGCTTCTTGCACAGTTTCAAGCAATCCTTGTAATCGTCATTGAGGTCCTAGGGAACAATCCCGGCATAAGTGTGCGTGAGAAGGCTGCCCGCAGGTGCGCAAAAAGGCGGAAAGCGCCACACGCGGCGTACTCCACCAGGCACCTAAGGCGCCTCTTGACATCAATGATCCAGTACGCACCGTAGTATCACGGTAGATCCACACGTCCTGGACACCACCCGGTATGAAGCTCGCCCAGCGCAGCAGCTCCTTCTCGTCGCACAGCTCCGCGGGGACGTTTGTGATGAGTACCGTGCGTGCTTGGGCCAGTTGTGCGTGCGGGCGTGACATGAGAAATTCCTGTCTGGTCTTCGCGTAGTGCTTGAGCTCCAAGCGGATGAGGAAGAGTGTCCAGACTGTGCGCAGAGATGAGCGGCAAAGAGGCTAAGGCAAACGACGCGCGTACATGTTGTTACGTAGACCACGAGAATGTGTGCTGCATAACGGGCAGTCACATCTTTTGGTATGCTACGGGCGAAAGACGTGAGGTTTCGTTCAGATCAGAGAGAGATCCTTCGACGCACTTTCCCCAACTGAGCCTCTCAAGGCGGACCGAAAAGTTGGCGTCGTCGAGCCCGACGGAATTCACAGGAAGGAGGACAAGCCATGTGAGGACTGTCATCGACGAGAACAGTATGATGAGTAGTCTGAGGAACCTCAGGGGCATATACGCATCCATTCCGTTCTTGCGAAGCTGTTGTGACCCGTAAGATAACACTGACCATGTAGTATTACAGGGAATAAAGACTTACAACGTCGGCAGTGGGAATAGCTATGATAGCAAACAACCATTTCCACAGGCCATGAGGTAAATCGACGGCTCGCTTACTGTAGACATGTCAGAGTTGCATTAGAGTTCGGGACAGAGCTGGCGTGCTGACTCTGCGGGTGCGAGATACGTTCGTGGTTGGTAGATCCTGCCAAGACGATGCTTGAGAAACACGAAAGCTGCGAGTTCGATAGCGAGAACGGATCCATTCGAGACGAGTGCGGCGTAGAATGTCTGAGAATCCTTGCCCTGCGCGCTGCCAGGCAGAGGTTGAGACATTAGATGAAGTCACGGTCCTCAAACATCGAAGTCAGATAGGTGATACGTGCATGTGAGAGGCAAACTCACTAGTAATAGACGAGGCGTCAGAGCCGGAGTCGTGTCTGTCAAGCGAGAGACGTCGATAAGCAGTCGGCGGGGAATGAGAGGAGAAAATCAATGGCAGAACGACATCGAGCACCTCGCGGTTCTTTTGTACTGTGGGGCATCATGAGCATGGTGAACGTGGTAGAGGGCAGGTCTCCACTCGCAGTCGAGATGGAGGTGGTGTCGGTGCAAGTGCTGAAGCGCCTGCCCCAAGGGCCATCAAAGTGCGATCCCAATGATCTCTCGTGCATTCCTTTCGCCAAACATTCGCCTGGCGACATCTGATCCTCAGCGTACTCTTCAAATCTTCGTGACTGACAGCACTGTCTCCATAATTCTGACCTGCGATTCGTGTGTTTTTCAAGCACCCATCAGCAGCAAGACATTCGAGATAAGATTAGATAAGATAAGATCTGACGATCATCACAGCACGCCTAGCGCGAATCGAGTCGCCTTGCTCTTATTCACCACCATGTCGAGTGTCAATAACATCGTTCTCTTCAAGATAATCTGTATTGCGCTTCAGTAAACTGCTACGTTTCTAACGCGTGTGTTCTTCCAAGCTTTCTCTCTCCCGTTCGCTGTCACTGTTCACCGAATGGGACTGCATTTGATCGACTCGACGCGCACGGGCCCTATTTCTGGATTGCCTGGGCTTCTCGCGGTCGCGGTAAGGCCACCACAGTTCTCATCGCTGATGGTGTCGTTAGGATTCCAGAGAATCTCGCAGACCCATCACAACTCACGAGTATACAAGACACAACCAGTTCGTCTCTGCGACCTTGACGCTGCTCGCGTCCTGGGTGAAAGACGCAGGGCTATTCGAGCATACGCCATTAGCGGTCACAGACACGCCGAAGCAGGTACCGCCATAGTTTGTCCCTGTGCAGATTGAGACGCCGCTCGATTGGCGGGCCTACGGGAGAAATGTAGGTGAGTACCCGTCGTGTTAGCTATTGTCGTCGTCATTCACCTCGATCGTCGGCATTGCAGAGGTTCTACCCACTGCCAAAACGACGGTCACGAATGTGAGAAGACGAGAAATGGTTGGTTGCATCGTGGCGAAGGCAATGAGGTGCGCTTCTTTCACCTTGACTAGTATGGCCTGAGGCTTACGCTTTTATACGCAACTGGTCATTCAGGTCCCTCAAAGCTCGGAACAAACGAAATTGATGGTGAATAGGAGTGCAGTCGGCGACCCGTTGGCCATCTGCTCGTCCCCAGCGGCTCGCTCTATGGTCGCCAAGGAGTATCATTTTTCTAGCCGCCGTGGACGTCATGTGCGATGCGCACCAACGATTCGACTGGTCGTCGGTCACAACCCCGGCTCAAGTGCGAACGCTAAACTACTTTTCACAACAAACGTGCGGACGAATATAGCCAATGCAACACCTCACGAAGCCCGTCACCGTACCCTCGCCTCAAGATCACAGCCCTGGCCGTATGTAGCTTGGGCCTCAAGCTCCTCATAAGCGGTCAGATCACAAACTTGGAACGCGGTCCCGTGTATATCGCGCCTAGCTTCTACCTACTGTTGCGCGGCGGTAAGGACACTCCATACGGCGTGCCAAGCGGCCATGGCCTCATATTCGTGTCCAGACAGTCCCACATGATCATGTATCATAACCCGAAACATAGTGTTGCAGCTCTTCCACCCGCTACATGCACACCGCATACACCCCTGGAGAACGAGGCTCCCTGCTGGACGCTCCAGAGCTATGTAGAATGCTCGTGATTACACGATACTCCATCCCTATCATCGAAGGTCAGAGGAAGGTGGAATACGGAGGCGGCAGAGTGGAATGCCGGGTGGTACTCCGTGATAAAGCATTCTCCCGCACCGGATCGCCCAGAGGACCACCGGCTAACCGCACGCCTCCATCTGTCTCCTGTGCCCGTGGTGGCGCCGCCGCAGGTGGCGAGACTGCCAGTACAGCGCCACCTGACGGAGTTGTTGACGCGGACGACCTGGCTACGCTGCCCTCGGAGGACCTAACCTCGCCACCTTCGCGCCACTCCAACCGGATTTCCTTTACAGTGTTGGACCGTCGGCGAGCAACTATGTGCCTGCGGCTATCTTCGAGATCTACTCGGTGCGCGGCGTCCGACTGCGACAAGTTCCCGTTTTCGCCTGCGCCATCACGCTCATCTTCGCTCTTCCCATGGTCGCCGTCGTTCGGTACCTGCCGCGCCGGCTCGAAAGGCTCTACGCACGTTCAGCTAGAAGCCGAACACAAGGAGACACGCCGACTTACGAGGTGCATTCCGGGATTCGCGCCGTCTTCGTCCTGCCCAGACTAACATCGCTGCGAGGAGGCCTAGGAGCGTCAAAACGGTCACGACAATGATAGCGGTGACGACCCCGGTATTCACGCGCTTGCGAGTAGGCGAGGCTTTTTTGGCAGTAGGCGATGGAACGAGGAGCTGAGTACATAAAAGGTTTGTCACAGGTCGAGTGGAGTCACAGGTAAAGTTAGGGAACGTACAAGAGGTTATAGAAGCAGCGCCTGCGCCGCTCGAAGTGCTACTCTTACTTCCACCTCCATTACCGGTACCAGGCGGACTCTTCTTCGTGGTTGGTGCCGGGGTCTGACTTACAGACGAGGAGCTGAACGAAGGCGTGACGTTGATGGAGACATCATCCTCGCACGTGGGCCCCGTGCCATTTCGTATCACGAAGCTGTCGCTAGTGCTCGTAGCTCCAGTACTATCGACAACAAAGAAGGTTGTGTTGCACCCTGCGTACACTGACGCGGGTACCCATACGAGCCCGATGTCCTCCTCCGACCCTCTCTGCCCTAAGACGTTCACGCCGAAACAGGTGATCCTCGGGATGTAGGGTGCTTGGCCGCCGCTCCAGGCGAGGCTTACTGCAGAACATGTCGTGACGTTGCGTGGTGTCGCGACCGCGAGTGTGAGTGACCATGCTGGGGTTGCTGATAGAAGTATAACGAGTGTGAAGATTCGATGTACGGGGTGATCATGCCTGCATGACATTGGACAACGCGGCGGAGTGAGGCAAGCCACGACCGCCTCAACTAAATCGGGAGGCCAGTGTGTCGGCCTGGAGGGGGAGAGATGGCAGAGACTGGCTGACCCGTGCGACGTCGTGCGGAGGCAGTCAGAGCCTTCAGTAGACGTGCACTTGATGGCTGCCTGATATCCATGCCGACCAGCCATTTAGGGGACGTGATGCTGATTCCGCAGATAAAATAACTCACCACCTCAAGTGTCATAGAGCCTTCATGCTTTAGAAGCTCCCGGGCGGCGGGGCACCATGCCGTCCTCGTTGTGATGCGCCGAAACAGGAAGGGCGCGATCCCTCGATCCTAACAAACGCAAACAAGTAGCATACCTTGTGATATTTTCAGTTTAAGATACTGGCAGTAGTGGCAACAACCGGCATACCTGAGAAATCGAAGTGCAGATTTTCTATTGTGAGCGGTGGACTGCAGATGACTGTAACCAAATAATCTACATGCGCTACTAGTACAAGATCGATCAATGCTCGTCGTACGCTGGTGGAAGCGTTGAGCTAGAGTCATCGGACGCGGTCGCCACAGAGTCAGGTCGAGGCGAAGTACCAATAGGACCACCTAGAAGCCTTACACCGCCGTCCGTCTCGCGCCGCCGCTGCTTCGGCGTATACACGTATGCAGGAGATGATAACGGGGCGGAGAGGGTGCGCGTTACTGTTACCGCAGCAGATGAGACTGTAGGACGTGTCGGCCTGTCAAGTGGTGTCAATTGAGCTCGCATCAACGCCGACAGAGATGCTGCTGACACTGGCGATCGTGTTCGCATTGGCGGTGTGGTTGGTGGGGATTCAGATGCGGATGCAAATGCGAGGTCTTTGGGCGGTAAAGGGGGTGGATCTGTGTTGGCAGCGCCGATCAGCGAATCATAGATCGTGGCGTCGTCGCTGCCGATGCTCATTGCGTCTGGATCGTCTCTAGTAGACGTGCTGGCGCTGCTCTCTGCGCGCGTGAGATCGCGACTCGGTCCATACTCGGCGTCGAGCGAAGAGCCGCTGTCGTTGGCTGCTAAACGGAAACGATGTCAATTGGACCTCGACAGCGAATGCGAAAGACACGTACTGTTGGGTTTGTATGGATGTGCACGCCTCCTTCTGGTCCAGAGAATGTAGCCCAGAGCGGCGAGCGCCACTGCAATTAGCGGGCAGATGGCCGAGACGACAGCGATCTTCGTGAGCTCATGGTGACTCACGCCAGCGGAGATCATGTTATTGTCGGACAGCCACACACTGCCGGTGCTCGTAGGCGAAAGTGTTATGGTCGCGGTGACTGTTGTTGGTATGGGAGGAGGCGAGGGGTTCGTTACTGCGAAGGATGGGACCGCTGACGTCGACGTCGACACGGGAGTATATGAGGCTTGGAGAAGCGTGGCGGCTACGCATGTTCATCAGTACTGGTGCGCGATGCCGCACTATAGACGGCTCACCAGGGGCTGTCCTCGCACAGCCCATGCTCCCTTCGACTACGTTCCACGTTCCGCTGCAGACCTTGGTGGCAGCGGCGGCCCCGCCCAGCTGAATGCACACCTGCGCAGTCCCCGGGATGCTGGGTGCAGTCCACTGCAGCGCCGGCTGGGTGACCGTCGCGCTTGTCTGTTCGGATCGGGTCGTGTTTGCCGGGCTGAAGATGACCACGACGTCGTACGGCGCGGACCCGCCGACCCAGTCGAGGGTTAGTGTTTGGCATGTAGAGGTTGTCGCAGGCGTGATCACAGATATCGAGGCCACCATCGAGGCGGCAGCGAGTCCGACTAGGTCCAAGCCAGCCCGACAGAGGCGTCCGGGAGGAAAGCGGAGAAGAAAAGCAAGAGAAGGGCGCACAGCAGCAGACCATATAAGGATATCGGTACCGGGGTTCATAAGGGAGTGCGGAGAGGAGATGTACGCTGTATGCGGAGGAGGCGCATGCATATCCATGTCGACGGATGAACAGGTCGCCTGCACGACAATTGGAAGATCAAGGGAGCTACTGCGACCAACGATGATGCATCGGGACGCGTGTAGCGTATTTGGAAGAAGCATCGAACTATCCCGCAACTGAACGCGAAAAGCACGCGGACGTGCTCTATTGAAAGCACTGCAGTCCTGTGATACCATCTAGGTAACAATATATGCGGGATGGTGTGAAAACGACGCACATGATACCGGTTCCCAACGTCCATCCCAGAGGTCTGTCGACAGAATTTGCCGAACCATCAGCAGCAGGGCAGTGCACATTGAGTTTTGTGATCGTTTGCTCGTCGTGCGACTGGTTGGGACGGACGGGGTAGAGTCGACTGCAGAGTGACAATCGGCCAGCAAACATCGCGAAGAGATGCCTAATGCTATTCCGGCCCGGGTATAGCCGTTTAACATATGAACCGGACACCTGCAGACAGGGTGTGATGAGTCAACATCGCGGGTTGTACAACTAGACGACGCACACGCACAGCTACATATCAATCTGCGGCGCGGAAAGAATGATAAGCTCCATCAATGAGAAGCATCGGCGAACCAGTATTGAGGCAGTCCGCGTCGAGTATTCGTTGTAAAGCGGCGCGAACCGTAGTGAGGTCGAGAGTACTAATGGTCGCACGGGGATGCAGCCAGTCGAGCGGCGGTGCGCGCATGTATATGGCGAGCGGAGAGTCTCAAGACTTGCTTCGACATCTCATTGGCCCGGCGGCACCAGGGGTCTTTCAAAGTGGCCAATCAAAGTTGAAGAGTGCCTGTACTAGCAGCCCCATGAGTGATCGCCACTCTCAGTCAGACCATGAGACGGAGAACGCATGACACTATGGCTCCATGAACGCCGTTACGCCAAGTGGACCATCATCAGCAGGGCACAGCTGTCTGATCCTGGAGAGCATTACGCTTGCTTGCACGTAGTTCAACTTCGATAAGTCCACAAGGTCGGGAAGAGCCTAAAGGAAAGGCGATATATCGGGGCACCTGTGCGCGAGCAACGTACTGCGTCGTCTCAAGTTCGCCCAAGCGCATAAGCATCAGCGCGAAGCTCGCACCTGGTGTATCGAAACGGCCTAGTTAGCACTGTTTAAAGATGTTGTTCCAATGACGACACACCGAAACAGACCGTCTCGTTGCGACAATCCGAACGTGCCGACCTCATTGGGACCTGTGCAGTACGGCAAGTCCTGGTCAAGTCATAATCAAATTTCAGTGCTCCCCTTGGAATGGGGGTACATCAGGAAAAAGCTGCCGTGCTAATTTGCAGTAATTAGCGGCTCTCACCGATAATCCTTCTAATCGCGTCTAACCCAGGTAGATCACCACACTCGCTATTAGCAAGATTAGCGGAATAGAATTCTCGTACCATAGAGGCATGGACCTGCTGAGTGTGACAACTTGCGAGACGTTCTGTACGGTACGTGACGTGATGTAAAGTCGTCTTGATTACGGGTTTTGCGAACATCTAACAAAGATGTTCGCAAAACTGACGTCACGATCTCCTCCTCTGGCACGCTCTCCAAGTCCAGGTCGACCTCTGCGTGAGCCAGGGCGACGTTCGAGCCAGGTTGACGTCCGCGCGAGCCAGGTCAACATCCGCGCGAGCCAGGTCGACGTCGCCCACCTCCTCTGATCTTGGTGCCGCTGCCGCCGCTTCTGGTCCTGGCCCTCGGGCTGTATGTGAAGGCTCCGCAACGGCGAGGCTCGGGCTCGGACTCACTGTCAAGCTTTGACTCGTAGCAGGTCGACGGACCCGAGCGGTCGCGACGTGTAAGCCGTCCTTCCTCTGACCATTGTCCCTCCTCTTACTGCTCCCGTTCGCGCGCACCGACATCGCCATCACCACCCACATCATCGCGCGCATGAACATGGCACGGCACCCGCACTCCAATCACATCCCTCGACCCCGTGAGGCTTGAGCACGAGCAGCGGGAAGACGACGAACGGCAGCGCGATTGAGACCCGCGAGCACGACCGCCAACGTACACGAGGATATGTGCGCTGGACGACGTGCTCGTCGCAATTTGCTTGCTCACGCAGGTCTATGTACTGCGCTCGAAGGAGATCAGGCAAGTAGACAGGGTGAGTAGGAGGCGTGTACATTGAGCTAAGGGCATTGAGGTCGTCGGACTCCCGAGGTGTGGGCGTTCCCGGCGCACGTGCAACAGTTCCATGTGACTCGGCAGTGTCCGGTTTACTTTCTCGCGCGTTTCTTTCTGCGCTTCTTGTACTCGCCCTCCATCCTCCTTCATCTCTACGCTCGTTGTCCTTCGTTGTCTTCCCCTTCGTCCCAGTATAGACTGGCAAACACCGCTCTGTCTTTGCCTATACGTGCGTTCTCTCTGTTCTAGCGATAAAAGTCGTCCTACTATTTGCTAGGGAGTCGAGACCGGCAAGTTCATCGCGCATACCGGGTCGCCAATGTACGTGCTCGTCATACTCATTACCGCTTGACATCTTACGTGTGCAGGCAGCAGCGGTAGCGCTACCGTGGCGTGCTAACAGTTCACTGACTCAGTAACTCGAACATCAACTCCACGGTGCGTCTCATCGTGCCAGTCTCGCCATTGAAGCTGACCTCTATGAAAGTCTTTTGCAACATTTCGTAGCTGCATTGCAGGAAAGGGTCGAGACATGTTGTCTATCTGGAGCCCATAGGGCGCTAGAGTACACTGGTGAGTCCCTCTCTATCTTGACGTGACGCACGTCTCTAACACTTTGGCAGTCATGGACGCACCCCTGAGTGGTCCATGCTCCATCGGCCGCCCCGTCCACTGCACGATCAGAGGCTGGACTGCAGGTAGGTAGAACTGTGTCACCCCTACCGTGTTGCAGTCATCCAGTAATCATCCGCTTGTAGGGTATGTTCTAATATCACGAAACAGGCAAGTACAGTCCCACGTTCCTCCATCATTCGCTATCTAATGAAGGCATACCAGGTGTTATCTGTGTATCGGTAACATACGCGAGCGGCGCGGGAGCGTCGCTCGCTCTCGCAGCGCGCGGCGATTGCCGATGTGTGAGCTTCGCGCACATTCCGTCTGAGTGTCAAGTGGTACGTCCCGATTTTCCGTTGCTCAGGCCAATTTTGATGTCTCACCGAGCACTTGCAGAGCTTTCGTGCGCAGCTGAGAAGCCCGGGAAGGTTCTCCCTGCTCGTCTTTCAGTCTGTATGGTGATGCAGCCCGCTGGCCCTACAGATCAGGTGCTCCCAAGGTAAGACTGCGGGGGTTCACTGTCACTGCGCCATTAACTAAGTAGTCATCATGTATATACGAGATTCAATGCCTTTTTTTGTCCCAGCCAATACCGTGTGTAACGTGAAGATGAAGAATCTGCTATTCTGAGTAATAATCGTACATTAGCGGGGAATTTGTCGCTAATTAGAGCCTCGCTAATGGGGGACTTGACTAATCTCGCTGATCTAGCTAACACAATAATTACTCAGATTAGAACCAGAATCACACTAATTACCGACAATTAGTGGGGGAGCTTTTCCCTGATGTACATACCAGACCAGCGTACGTTCGCTGAGGTGAAGAGTGTACCGGAACATGAGGCCGCCGCAAGCTGGGACAGACTCCTCGTTGGACAAGTTGGCGACGTCTTATGTCTGGAGAGATGTGCGATCCAGAGCAGGCCAAGCGACAACGACGATCTTGCGCATACGGAGAGATACAAATGTAGCACGTTATGAGCGGCAGCAAGAGGTCGTGCCCCGTACTAGTGACTCGATTTTGCACGCTTGTCACCTGCCACGTGTCATGTCACACGGACATAAATCCAGCGACTCTCGTCTCCCGCGCTCACTCTGCCCACTCTGTCTCTCCGTCGTTGAAAGCGCAACATGGAATATGATCGTCTCCCTATTTCTTATGTAGGCGTCCACAGGACAGGTGATTTCATCAAAAGGCTGTGCAGCATATACGGCCTCGCGCAGCAACTTCAAGCTCTGTCTGGTGCGCTCACAATGGCCTCCAATTCGCCGACTGTTTCCTCATGCGATGACTCACCATCCGTTACTCTTGAAGTATATTATCACTGGCGGGTATGGAGCGGGTTTAGACAATTCAGGTTCTACGGCGAGTGCCGTCTCCAGACATGGACATTTTACTCTCCAGATCCGCTAGATATCCCAGGATTCGACGAAGATACATCTTTTCCAACATTCAAGCCGGATATTGATGTGCTTCTTCCTCCCCGGCGCACACGGAAGCAACGAGGATGGTATCGGATTACTCCATGGCCCCAGCACCAAACACACTGTCTCTTAAACGGCCGTATCGACGTTAATCTGGCAACACTCCGGGACTTACCACCAGAGCTCATCCACAATATGCTTGTTTCTTTTTTCGATGCCGACTCGCAGGGCGCCAAGCACGAGCTCAGCGTCTTGTCGCAAGTTTGCCGGCACTGGGCTATCGTTATTCGACCCCTGCTGTTCAAGAAGGTCCAATTGAAATCGCACGAAGATCTCGCACAGCTTCGCGTATTCCTGGAAGCGCCACATAGCTCTCTTGCTGCAATTACCGCGAAATACGAAGTCGCAGTTGAGCTCTCCAAGAGACCGAGATCGCTTGTGGGCGATATTCCTTGGATTCACCTCCTGCACTCTACGCTGCATCCATACCTTTTACACTCGATAATTCACTTCGCCATTCGTGGACCAGCACAGCCAGGCCGCACCCTAATGCAATCGGTAAACCACGCGCTTCCACGCTGCCCACCAAGCGTGAACGCCAGCTTCGCGGCTCTTGAGCTCAACAACATCCACTTTCGCTCTGCGGATGAGCTGCTGCGTCTTTTACGTGGCATGCCCGCGCTGCGCGTGCTCAGTGGCGACACTTTGACCTTCAAAGAGCCACTGTCAACCGTGCCGTTCAATCGTCACTGGCTGGTGCGCCGCACTCGGCTGTTAGAGGTCAATCTCGCGCGTGGGAACCACGATTGGCTCGCGCTCTGGCTGTCGACGATGGACTTCGACGACATCCGCACGCGTACTTTCGAGGTCCAGTGCCAATCGGGGGCGCTGGCGCGAGTTCTGCGCGCCGCATGTTGCTCTGAAGTACAGTACTTTTCCGCGCACAGTCGCCTCTATGCGAACGGGCCATGTGAGTTTTTTTTAACTTCATTCGCTTCCTCGCGCTTCCGCTGACTAACTTGTTCCCAGACACTTCTTTCTATGTTGCCAGACACGATTCACAATCCTCTGCGTTGCTCTACGAGTGGCAGACGTGGGACACCGGGGTTCCCTGCCCAGAAGACGAGATCGGACGACCTCTACACAACTTAGAGGTGCATGTACACGGCCCAGACGATTTCCAGTATCTGCGCGCGCTGAAGTGGAACGCACTCGACGAGGCGCTACCGTCGGCGGACGGTCCTATTCCCATCACCATCTATTTTAACAGATCCTTGGCGGACAGCAGCTTTGAGCAGAGGTTGGCCGATCTGGCACTTCCGCAGAAGATTGCTGATTTGTCTGCTCGCGCGAAGGTGTCCATGCAAGTCGAGGCGCACTAGAAAGGGGATTTGCTGCTACCGGTGCGTCTTGCTGGCGACTTCCAGAGATCGCGCGTACTCATCGTGCGCTCTAGAGTTTGCAACGCGTTGTGTAGTTCTCCGTAACCGTTAGGGCTCCCTTGGACCCTCACGCCGTGAAGCACTGCTCGCTCGCCCGAGCTGAGGCCGTCGGCCTGTCTCGCTGGTCGCAACCCACCCGATGACCGGCTTGCGATATGTAACACAGTCTCGTCCTCTACAAATTGTATAGCTCTCTGATACACGTAACTGGCCACTCTTGCGCGCGTGTTCTGTCTCCCGAGGTGGGTACGACTATTTTGAAGCCCGAAGTTCAAGCGACTATCACCCAACGTTGCACGCGCACGTTTCAAAAGCATGTGCTACCAGTGGCCACGACGTGTTTGCGGCACGGGCCAGAGACAGAGGGCACTACATGTGTTTGGCCCTGTTTGTCATGGTAACAATTTTCATTCTCCGCTCTTTGGCCTTTGACCGGCTGGCGCCCACGCCACTTGTTCTTAAGGGCTTCAAACACCCTCAGTCGTCTCCACTGTCGCCATCACTTCTGCTCAATGTTCGCAAGGACTCTAAGCCGTGGCGTCGGAGATCCGACTTTCCCGCAGGAACTGTGATACGACATCGTCGCACGCGCCATCTTTGACTACATCGACGACCTCGTTGCTGGCCCTCTCGCGCTCCGAACAGTAGGAAGGTCCCTCAGGCACAACGAGGAACGGAAATATGCGATTCGAAGGCTTAAACCAACATTTCTTGCGATGCTGAGGGAGCCAGACCCTGCGTCTCTCGCGCCGAATACCATCATGAGCCTCTTGCTCGTCTCGTTCAATATCCGTGAAATCGCACTCACGGTGCTCTCGTCGGCCCTCAAGCTTACGAAGCAACGGTCGGGATGTATCGAGCGGTGCGTGGAACATATGGCAGCTGTCTTTCTTCACTGCCATAGCTCAATGATTCTTTTTTCTTTTCCAGCCTCTCCGCCCCACTGTTCCCGGTGCTGCAGAGCCTACGCGTTAAGTACACAAACCTCCACTTCTGGGACATTTACACCAATACACAGCAACAGCTATATCCGACCTCCAAGCTGTCGCCGGCGTACCACATGATGGCCGTCGTCATCCACTTGTATCGGTTGAACATGCAATCCTCCGTCGAGTCCTGGTATTTGGAGCACCCCGACACTGACCTGCTGAAAATACTACTTCATAGGGAAGCCAAGACGCGACGGGTACAGGAGAATGCGCTGCGAATCGCCTCAACATACTTAAGTCACAATCGGATCCACATATGCGGACTCCGCCACCGCCTCGATGAACTCGCCGATGCTGGTCGCATATGTACGCCCGTGCGTTTTCTAGCTACATACTGCTGACTGAACACTCTTCGATTCTCCCACACAGTATATATCTTCCGCGGAGCCGGCCCGTTGTTGCACGCGTACCTGAAAGGCTATGAGTTTACGATCCAAGTCATACCCGAGACAGTGTGCACCGTTGTCGTCGGGAGGATGGACCTAATCCTGCGGAGTCTCTGCAGCACCCTGGCAGAGCTCCAGAACGAGCCCGGCGGACTGAAGCGGTCCATCCGCGCGTTCGACTTGGTGGAGCCCTCTGACGTACGTATTTTCTTTCACCGTGGTCAAGTGTCGTTATCATGCCCTGTCTGACTAGCGGAGCAGGTATTGAATCTATGTGCGACGATGCAGACGATCATCACCTTCGTTGCGGAGAACGAACACCACGAGGAGCTCGAGGAGCCCGCTAGACGAATAAACAAGGTGTTCGAAGAGATACTGCCACACCTCCTACTGACCCCGGCGGTCGATACTGCTTACTAGCCTCATATCAGAGAGCGACACGAACCAATGACCAGAGTCCATATGGTCCCACACTCATTAGATTTTTGTTCAGTCTTTTTCTTTCTATAAAATGCATATACTATGGTATCGAGTGGGCTGTAGCCTCCCGGTTCCAGTGAAACAACGGCAGCATGCAAAGGGAAAGAGCGGTGTGCCGCGACGATCACAACCGTAAGATTATAACAAGCTGTGTCATTGACGGCAGACCGGTACCACGACGATCTCAAATGTAAGATAGCTAGCCCTCTACCTCGTGCATCAGCACCAATATGCTTTTCGCAATGGACAACCCCGCGGTCTTCTCCTGAATCGCCAGCTCCTGTAGCCGCTGATCGAAGCCAACATCCGTGAGATTCTTCTCGAAATGCAAGATGATCTCAAGATGGCCGAAGACGGGAGAGAGTGCCGCATCCAACGCCGTCCAGTCGAGCAATCTAGATTCCTCGCCCCGCCAGAATACGACTTTCGAGTGATATCTGCCTGTTGGTATGTTCGGCGGATCTTCCGCTCTTTCATCCCAACTGGTCCATTCACAGACCGGCACACCACCAGGATTCCGTACATCCCGGACCGCGAACGAGAAAACTGGCGCATCGTTAGCATCACAGGTCGGTCGTTCGTTCGATGGATGGGTGGTGCTCACAAGCGTCGGCATCGAACAAGGATATCGGCGGCTCGCTTTCAACCTCGAAGGCGGAAGCCTCTCCTGCGCAGGTGTCCCTCAAAATCCTCGCCAAATCTCCGAGCTGCGTTCGAAGCTCCGAGGTACGCGTCCGCGGATCGTTGACGTCCATCATCGCGAGCCACACGGCAACCCAATCATGGCTGCCTCCGGTGAGGCTAATCTTCAGAATCCGCGGGCAGGATCGGCGACGAGGAAAAAAAGGTCGCAGCGCGGGCGGCTCCTCCCAAGTGAGTGCGGATCCTCGAAAAGTGTTCAGATCAGGCATGTCGCATTTGATGCGGACGAGGTCGTTGAAGCATCGAAAACAGATGTTGCTCAACTCTAAGCATGTAATGCCGTGAGTGCGGATCGGGGGTGAGCGTGGAAGGGCGGGATGGAGAGATCGTAAGGACATCCCAGGCAGCGACGGCGTTGGGCCAGATACAGACAAATAGATGTCTGCATCACGTACTAGATGACGCCGCAGATAGTTCAGCCGATGGATCCAGGGATACGGGGTCTCGGAAGCTGCAGGTGCGGTGGAAGACAGGTGGATGATTGCCCTGCATTCTTGAATGAAACCCGCTAGATGGGTATTTGGAACGTCGAGGAACGCCAATAATTGTATGAGATCGTCGTGGGTCCGGATAACGAGCCAGCGGAAGAGCGAGGGGCGCAAGACCTTGGCCCAATGGCGACACACGAGCGAACACACGCTAAGCTCGTGCTTCTTGAACCCCAGTCCGTCGTGGAGCATGAGATGGACGAGCTCCGGTGGCAGGTCGCTGATAGTCGCAAACGCTGGCTGCGTTCTCGTCTCGAGAGCGCCGAAGGATCGATGGCGCGGCCCGTCAGGCCTGATATGGTACCAGCCGCGTTGTTTGCGCGAATGAGGCGGGGATCCGTAGACGTCGATGTCGGGCTTGTGCGCAGGAAACGCGGTCGCCTCGTCGAACCCCTTCTTGTCCATGGGATCCGCATTATCGAAGTACCACCACCCGCTATACAATCCATCCTTATCGAAGAAGTGGTGTCTGTACCCGCGCCAGTACTACCAGTCATACTTGACTCTGAGCAACAGGGCTGGTCCCGCCATGCTCTAGGATGATAGCCAGTTAGCGTCGCACACTCCATAAAGCGAGAGCGGACGTACTGAGTAAGGTATAGTGCGAAGCGAGGTACGAGGCGATATCGATCCACGTAGTACTTATACATTGGAAGCATAGCCTTTTCTCAAAAGCCGTGCCCAGCGCCAACCTGCGAAGTGTGGCGATGAAAGCGCGGATACGGAAGCGCCGGCGAACCTGACCGGAACGACGTGGTTCTGGTCTACTTTGATTGTCGAGCACTCGCTATTGAGCGAGAGCGAAGCGCACCCTGCGCCCGTACACCCACGTCCATATTGGGTGACCAGCGAGTTATAGTAGACTATGCACATGCGTTTCGCAAAAACGATAGATCTGTAGGGGCGGCAGGTCAGTTTGGGGTGCAATCGCCGCAAGAAACAATGTACTGCAGACCTCCTGAAAAGCCTCCTCGTAGCCACGAGCTCATCCAGCCCCACTATCGGCCACACACGCGGACAGAACGGATACACAGAAAGCATCGACGGACATCTGATACGCGACTTCTTCTGCCGATCTTCTCGAAGGCGGTCGGTGCAGATCGTGTACCACGAGCACCCACAAGACGTGCCGTTTTCGCTCCCGCCGCAGTCTGACCTGGCCCCAGCCTTCCCGCAATACCTGCTGAGTCGGAGTCGGCGCAGACCACATCACAGTGTCTTGCCATCCGACGGCAGGAGGCAGCGGGAAGCGCGGGTTGGGCCACGGTGAGCCTACTTCCCCAATGTGTCGCTGCGGCGATGCGACGATAGATTGACGCATACATGAAGGCGCCATGCGAGGACCGCAAGAATACACTTTATCAGCACTGCGGGCGAGAGAGCTCAGACGACGAAATGATGGATAAGAACGAAAAGTACCTCCGCAGACCCTCAACTGCATTATGGACAGCGCCAGCCTACGACCTTCGACGGGTAGCGTGGCAGAGGCCGGAAGAGAGCGCGACCGCGGCACGTCTGGAAAGTTACAAGGGTGGGATGTCCCATATGTATGCGATGTCCTGTAGGTGGAAAACAGCCTAAAGGGCTTGGTGAGAGCGCGAGCAGATTCGAGCACAACACCACGCACCTCAGTAAGAACTCAAACTGCCCCGCCTTATGTTGCCCTCCAGCACGCCGTCCTCGATATTGACCTTGGTTCGAAGTCCTGCGCAAAGACACATTGCAGAGGGCCGGCTCTGGCGTATTGCGACGGACATGCGCCCGACTGCGTCGCTGAAAATGGTCCGAACTTGAACGGCGCGAGCGCAGAGAGCGCACTGGGGTCTTGACCACAAGGAGGTCCGAAGGGAGCGCAACGCAAGTGGAAGACGGTGGACGCCGATGAGCTACAAGAATCGCAGAAACACTCCAAGCCTTCGCGACGAGACGCTAATTGCACACAAGCAAGATGAGGATGTCGTGCAGGTTGTAATAGACGGCACTACCTGAGAGGCGGTTGTGAGAATGCGAGCGGATTCGATACAATCAATAACAACGCACCTGCCAGAAGCAGAGCCCAAAATTGGGCGAGCCATTGTAGCCCTGTCTTCGCAGGAGCCATCCTATATCAATATCCGCGTGACGGTGGATGCGATCCGCCTGCGCCTCCGGGCGGAGCTTTGAAAGTTTGAGGCTTCAAGGCTTCAGCGAGATATCGTCGCGGTGCAGCAGCACCGCTGATGGTCGAGCAATGATGGGTGACGGGACGTGTGGAGGAAAAGAGAGCACGAGCGTGTAATTAAGGAAGCCGCGGCACTAGTAGACTCTAGTACGAATTTCTAGATGAGGACAGACGGCCTGCAGTAGAGAAGCGATACCGCACCTGAACGGTCCTTGCAATCTCGATTCTAGCTGGCATGTGCATCTGGCACAAAACATCACGGAGGGCGAGCCATCGATATCCAGTCTCTGGAGCCGGGGAGCAGATCCTCGAGATGACGTTGGTGTCCCGTTATAAGAATGCGGCTTCAAGGTGCGCGCGAAGCGCCGTGGTTGGGCCGTGTTTGGAGGGAGCCAGGACAGTATCGACCAGAACGAAAGCCAGAGAGTCGACGAAGCAGGACGTGACAGAACGTGCAGGGAGAGCGGCAGCCACGCGAATCTCTTGGGAATATTAGCGAGGCCTCCAGATCGTCTATCAAGAGCTGAAGAACGATATCCGTGCGTGCCAGAAATCTTGGGATGGCGTGCGTAGAGGCAGAGCACGGCGGTGAAAAGAAAGAGGTCGCTGTCACGCCGCCCGCCAAAAAGCGCGGGTCACTCGCCACGTGCGCGTCAACTGTCACGCTCACCCAGCGACCTTAAGCTTGTCTTCTCGCGACCTTCACCTTCACCAACCGTTCGTTGTGCTTTCCTCTCATTTCTTTATATCGTCCTACTGAGTGCTTCATACATCTCACAACATTTAATGTGACGCTCTTTTACCAGCCCACGTCTGACAAGGAACCCAAAGCCGGTCGCCAATCCTCGGTCCTCTGCACAATCGCGACGAGCTTCTAGCGTTACACTGCGGCTCATTGTTGACGAACTTAACCTAGACCTGACTGGAACTGATGGTGCAATTGGCGAAGTGTATGGACATCTTGGTGTCGGGCTGCAACGGGCGAGCTGCCAGGTGCGCTGTTCCTATCCTCGTGCTCATCGTCGTCTTATCTGCGTCTAACCTGCCTTCAAAGCGTCACAACGTCGTAGAATGCATGGCTTGCAAGAAGCATACGCATCACCTTCTCGCGCACCTGATATATCCTCGAATGTTTTTTTTTCTGGGTCATAACACTTCCCGGCGATCTTGCGCGTCGGTGAGAGCTGGGTTCACGGCCCATGGCCCGGTGAGTTCATCATGTGTGCAGATACCAACTGTTTAACCCGGGCTGTTGCCATATAGAAGCCTTCTAGACATTTAGTCTGTCTCCAGTGTTCTTCATTGGCGGTGCATAAGGTCGCGAAGAAGATCTCTCGAGGTTCCGGCCATTCCATAGCTTGTCGTCCTCGCCATAGCGGTCACTCTGCAAGGTTTGTACGCCGGCTATAGTTGCGTGTGGTCGCCGAAGCTGACTCGGTATATAGGCAGTCCCGTCGCGTAGGCGTCCTCGAAGATACGTCGGTTGCGCCTGTACGACTACGTAATCACAGGCTAGGCGAGTCGTCCGTCTTCTCAGTTGATATCCGTCACTGGTTCCCCGGACAATGTATAACAACATGTAGACTCCATTCCTGCATTACGCAGGCAATTCATGACGTTCACTTCATCGTTTATTTTGCTACCGATAGCCGACTAATCGCGGTGGTCAGATCCCGAACACGCGGCGTGTCCCTCTTCCCGCCCGGTGAGGCGAGTCGTTATGCAGCTCAATATGCGGTACACTTTCGTTACAGGGCAGACGATACAGGTCAAAAGCAACACAGGACAATACGAAACAAATACAACGTTTTGGGCACAAGCTTATCGTCGGCCTTCGATTCATCGCACGTCAAAACCTCTAGGCCGGGTCCGGCAAGACGAACGGTAGCACCTCCTTGAACACGTCGTGGATCTCCTTGGCTGGTTTCACGAACGCTTTGTGGCCTGGGTGCCGCTCGACGAAGGCGACAGTGTGC
The DNA here is from genome assembly GCA_001969225.1 of Ceriporiopsis andreanae CBS 279.92. Classification (NCBI taxonomy): domain Eukaryota; kingdom Fungi; phylum Basidiomycota; class Agaricomycetes; order Polyporales; family Meruliaceae; genus Ceriporiopsis; species Ceriporiopsis andreanae. Next base: position 7,367 of record ALYI01004250.1, on the reverse strand, counting down.
TTCATGGTTGCGAGGAGCTCAACCACCTGCACAGTCAAAAGGCACAGAACAATCAGACGCAAGATAACCAATGCAGGAATCTCGTCGACTTACATCCGATGCGTGCAGAAGACCCAGCGCGCGGACGGACTTCTTCAGCCCGCCGCGCTCGTTCTGCAACGCGGTGACGGCGCTGCGAAACTCTAGTAGGGTGATCAGCATCCAGTTGGTGATCTTCAGGCGCGTGGCCGCGCTCGGGCGGTCGATCGGGTCTCCTGGGGCCGCCCCGTCCAAGTACTCCGTGTTGTCGATGTACACCTCCATAAAGGCGTGCCACAGCGGATAGATGCCGCGGAAGATATACACTGCGCACCGCGTCGCGGCCGGCCGGTATCAACATCAACATCAGCACCGTGCCTTCACCTATCAAAGTAGAAGGAAGGCGCAGACGTACACAACCACGCTGCCGCAGGGAGCTCCATGATCCGGTGTCCAGGGCCGTGCAGCTCCTCAATTATCCCCGACAAGTTGCGTGCCACCGCCAAAGCGTCGTCTCGCAGCCGGCCCATGCGGGCGTCGTTGCTCCGCAGATACTTTCGCAGGTCGCGCGTCATCGGCTCGGTCCTCCAGGCGGTCCATTCGGATTCGACCTGCATGTTCCCCGTGAAAAGGTCAGTCACGCCCGCCATCATGGCGTATACGGCGTGCAGGGGCCCAGGCGGGCACGGTGGAGGGCCTGCGATCCTTCTGAAGTACGGAGAGAAGAGGTTGTTCGCGAAGAGCACGCGCAGGTCTTGCAGTATGGGGAAGAGCGGGGCGGAGAGGCTGCGAGGCCGACAGGAAAACGAGGTGATTAGCAGAAAGTCGTAGAAGCGTTTGCCACAGGCGTGTACGTACCGGTCAATGAGGCCTGTATGCTGAATCGTGAGTCCAAACAGCGACGACAAGACTTTCAGCGCGGTAGCACGCGTGTTTGACGAGACCTGCAAGAGGGCCATGATCGTGTTCGGAGCAGTCTTCCAGTGAGTGCGCGCGGCGTCCCCTCTGAGTACAAGCATAAAAAAGGGCTCCAGAATCTTCACATTAAAGGCAAAAGTCCATTGGCGCGGCCTGAAGCCCTGCATTTTCTCGAGGGCGCGCCGGCCAGCGACGAGGTCGTCGACACATCCTAAGATTGCATTCGCGATGATCTTGTGCCGCAGTTCCTGCGGGAAATCAGGGCTTCCGAGTCCACGAATCCTGAGGGGCATTGTATCGTAGAAGAGCTAGTAGTTGAGGGATACGGGAGGCGAGATGAGGGATGGGGTCGGCGAGGGGAGGGGAGGAGAAAGTAAAAAGAGCAGCAAATAGCCAAGGCGTCAAACCGGCGAAGCGGCTCATGGTGAAATATATAAGCCGCACAAAATACGTCCAAATCAAGCTAGTCACGCGTGCGCTGTCGCATTGCCTGGAGTTCAATATGCACACAAGGTGCCCCTCGGGGTTCATAGAGCGCATACAAGTGAACCAGGGGGGTTACCGAAGTCTGTCGTATATCAGGCGCGTGGGACAGAGACAGCAAGACTGAGCCAGGGTTTCGAAGTTCAGCAACGAAAAAGGGAAGCTTCGCGTTCACAGCAGGTAGCACGGAGTAAGCTACATTCTCTCGAAATTATACCTAGGTCTCCAGCTGAACCACGCTTTATTGAATGCCAGTAAATGCCGCTGCTGCAGCCGGACTTCGAGGAGCATCGTGACGGCTTTACGCGTGATTGGTCACGTGCGTGTGACAAGCGCTGACTTTTTGCCACGACCGCAACCGGTGCGGCGGTGCCTCTTCTTCCTACCACTATATGCAATTTGTACTCATGATATTGGCCATTCGTGCCAGATATAGATACGAGAACCTCTTGCTGAACTTTCTCGCCACTTCGAATCTGTTCGAGGGATCGATACGGCGCGCTCGTGATGGGCTCGGTAGACCAGCGGGATGGTCTGCAAGTGGTGGGTCCAGGGATCTTGCGGCTTGACGTTGCATCCTGGCATCGTTAAGAGCGTCAGTGAGGCAACATATTCACCGATGATCGCTGGTAGGTTCGTATGCGGCGCTTGGAGCAGTGTAAGGAGCTGCGTAAGGTCCTCCTCCGAGCGAAGAGCAACACGGCGAAAGAGCTCCGGGCGCAGCACCATTGCCCAGTGCCGACATACGAGCGATATCACGCTGATATCGTGTTTGCTGGCTGTGTTGCGGAACGTTGAAAGCGACTGGATCGTCTGGTGGATGAGTTCGGGCGGCAAGTCTGCACCTGTGGAAAATGCATGATGCATGGCAGAATGCGAAGACGCTTTATAGGGACAGGATACGACTTGATACCACCCACGTTGCTTGCGCGATCGCCGTGGAGGACCAAGGGCATCGATGTCTGGTTTGAATGCCGGAAAGAGGTCGGTCTGCGCGAGTCGCCGATCGTCTAGCGGGTCCGGCAGGTAAAAGAGCCAACTGGAAAAATGGACGGCGTCGCGTCTGCTGTACCGTAGGCACTGGTACCCCGACCAGAGGCGCCAGGTATAGTCTAGCGCGAGCCGTACGCTATCGTTCTGCATCGAGTACATCCTGCTATTGCATGTGTCATCGGCATCCTAAAGAGTGAGGACGATGGTAAACGTACGAGGGGGAGAAGAGAAGGCCACTGCGCAAGGCGATGATCCCTGGGCACGAACACAAGACAAGTACTTATACGCGCTGCAGCACAGCACCGAACCTAATAACGTCTGAAGAAGCGCCAGCGCGCGGGCCTAGCACGACCACTGGACTGCAAGATGGTAAACCTATGAAGCACAGTAACACGGCTGTTGATACATGGATGTGTATGGTACACAGGTGACGGTCGATAGTCCAATCCGGAAACAAAAGCCGCAAAGGGTGTTGGGAGTGAAAGGCCAACATTGTGCACTAAGGTACGCAGGATCGAGAGGTCTTCCAAGACCAATATATTTCGGTCGGGCGACCAGAGCTGGTTATCGAAATCGAGGGCGAGCTGAGCTGCCTGAGTACGCATCGTACGATACAACTCGTTCCATCTCACCCCCACATAACTCGCCCACCATACAATCGCGAGTGTCACCAGAGACCGAAAGTCCTGAGTATAGCGAGGAGCACGAACCCGACTGCGACGCTCTTGTTTATCCTCGCGGGCGGAGTACTGGCCGTTGATGACAGGGTAGTACCGGGCGTGGGTGAAAGAAACGTCTGCGACGGCGACGACAACGAGGATGCGTGGCCAGTGGATGCGATCGAGGAAGTCGCGGCGGCTCCTGTAGGGGAAGATCCCGATGCCGACGGTCGCGGCGTGACTGCAGTGGACCCTGGACTGGTAAAGACGTCTGGACCAGGCGGCACGTCGGTTGAAGAAGGTGTTGTGGGAGATGCATTGGCGTCTGGCGATGGTGAACTCACAGCGCCTTCTGTCGGATATTGCGCCAAAGGCGAATGGGAGAAAAAAGAAGAAGATCTTGATCCTGGAGCGAGAAAAGAAGGAACAGGAAACAAGGAGGAGAGCGCGGGATCGGGATCGGGAGGCGAGGGGGCTGGCGCGGGACTTGGAGGAACAGGCAGGGCAAGCGGCTGTGGACGAGTAGCAGGCGCTGGCGAGAGAGCTGGCGGTGGTGGCGGCAGCAAAGGAGATGGCGGCGGCGTCACCGATGGTAATGGGACGGTTGCCAACGGCGGCCCGAGCGCGGCAGGTGTGATGAAGGACGGCCCTGTGAAGGAAAGCGTCACCGCGTCGGCGGTTCCGCGCAGAGCAGACGGGATGTCAGGCGCGCCTGCTCCAATCTGAGCGGTCGCACTATCAGGTGCCGTGAAAGTGATAGTACCAACCAGAGCAGAGTAAGGGTACGCGGAAGGCGGGTTGTCGGGTGCTGCTGTCAACGCAGACGAAGACAGCGCGCCAGCCATGAGATGTCAAGTGGAGCGTACAAAGCCTGCGGGAGATTTCTGAGGTGAGTTTGAGGGCACGTTGGTGCGAGAAGAGGTATAAGACGCACCTGGCAACGCGCGCAGCATCCGTCGAACCCATCACTGATACACAACGTACTCCGTAGATTGTCCTATTCTCTCCTCTCCTTACCAACGAGGTACGGTCAGCCTACGCTCCAGGTTAAAAGCGGGCAACGCGATGCATATATCGAGCCTGGCGTGAGAAAAAATACGAATAAATGAGTACCACATTGTATACGCTTGAGCGCAGGTGTAAGACGAACCTGATAGCTAGCGCGTCAAACACTCGGCCTGGTGATATTGCAGATCGAGTTCAACCAGTGCGATGACTGCAGTTTGCGCGTTACTGTGGATACACTATTGTGACCGGTTCGAGCAACCAACATGCCGACCCTCGCGCCTGCTAAATCTTTGCAGTTTCGGGATTCTTTGTGAGACGTCGAGCGAGCAGCAAGCGCAAACTGGGGGAAGGCGCACACGGAAATAAAGTTCATTGCTGTGACGAAGACGACGTCCACCAAGTCCGTCTGTCAGTCCATCTTGATGATATCGTCAAGATGATAGATCTACGGCGCGTCGTACGGGGGCTGGAGGGATGGTAGCTCTGATTTCACCGATCGCAACGATGATGCCACCATCTCCGCGCGAGGTGCACGACCGCCTGCACGGATGAGACCGTCTTCGCCCATATGGCGTAGTAGGGGTAGTGCGGTGTGAAAAGTCTTTGAAGGTGGTAGTAGCGCTGGTGGAGGAACCGAGATACGAGGAACAGGGTGAGACGCGCCAACGGTCGCCCACGATATGCTCAGCGCGTCCGCGCTACCGTCCACCAGCACTTGCAAGGTCTTGGACGGCTGCTCATCGAAGTCGCGATTCGTGTAACAGGGGATGTGTACCGGGCTCGGTAGACCGAACATGAACGGGTCTGTAGGAAACAACAGGCAATGAGTAAGATGCCAGATCTCGAAGACCGACATAACGCACCGACGGACCCTGCGAGCGAGATCGTACGTCTCTCATCGTCGCCGCCCATTCCTCCCAGACCTCTTCTACTCCTCAGATAGACCACAAGAAGGACTCCCAGGACCGTCAAGGCAACGACACTAAGCGTTATGCCAGTGATCGCTCCTGCACGTTTGCTCCTGCATGACGCTGGTATGCAGCTTGCGGTGCGAGCGGTGCGGGCGAGTCCGCCGATGACGACGAGTGCGTGAACGCATCTGTAGAGGACGACATAGTCGTTACGGGTGACGAAGGCCCTGTGGTTGCGAAGCTGTGCGATGTGAGGGGTCCAATGCTGCCCGATAGCGACGGTAGAGAAGTGTGCGGAGGCATTGAACCTTCAGAGAGATAGACAGCTCGTGTATGGGTTACTCTGCAAAGACAAGTGGGTAAATTGGCTGTCACGTTTTGGTTTTCACTGAGGGACCGAGAATTCGCACCGAAAATTACGCTGCATGCCTCTTGAGGTTTATATCGTCCTCCAGAATCCGCGCAGACACGTGAAAAGCAAGAGTTCCCTCTACATACCGCTTATCTGGGCGTCATGCCGTTTCCAGCCGTTCTGCGTCGTGTCTATCGCGTGAACCGGTAAACGGTGACCAAGCGTGAGGTAACTTCCAGCGGGTCGCCTGCGACGTCCGGTTGGGGGCGGGGTGATCATGTCGAGCCTAAAAAGACGGATTCACTTTCGTCAGCGGGGCCGTAGTTGTCCTGGTGCAACAATGCCACTTACTTCGATTCACGGAAGAGCGGACATCGAGGTTCGAAGCAAGAGCAAAACGTGATGTGACATTTACATACGTTTTCGTAGGGTGAGTGTGACGCTGAGACGCCCACACCTCTCCTTCCGTCGTTCATCCATGCACTGCACCATCGACACTTCAATGACTACCTCTATCATCTCAAGTTACCTTCTAGACCTGCAGCTGAATACATCTATTATATATATATATATATATATATATATTTTTTTTTTTGAGAATGCTTCCGGGGAATTGTCAGCGTGAGCTTTTTGCAATTGTTGTCAAGCTGAAATGTTAGTCCCAGTAGCAGCTCAGTGGAGGGGCAATCTGTGTACATCGCTGATTTTGACGTTCTCAACGCTTGGTCAATTCAGGCCAAACATTTGGTACATGCGCAGTCTCAGACATGTAAGTTCATATATTTATACATGGTTCGCAAATGACCGCGTCCACTAAACACCAGTTTCTTGCATACAGATTTCATCGCGGTACTCGTACGCAGACATAGCTTCACAACATAGTTCAACTGTCCTTGGTGCCGGTGCGAGCTGCCTACATGTTCACTGCGCATCATGCACTCTGATGCTAGTGACTAGGATCTGAATCCGGCATCTTGGACCAACACCCGCAGCTGTGCAGAGCGAATAGATCCCGAATCAACGTGGTCGACGATCAAGGTCGTCACCTGCGGGTCGCCGTACTTGCGGGGGAGGAGGGCGCTGGACCGGTCATGGACGGCAAGACTATGGCCGCGTTACCCTCATGCGAGTTGGCTACACCCGACGCTCTGTGAACCCCGGATCTGGACAATGAAGATACATCGAGGCCGATATCAGGTCTCACGTACTTAAGCGTATCACGCTCGTAGGTACTCTTCACGCCGGGGCCATCCACCAACTTGTTGGTCCCTCTCACCCTTTCGGAATGGCATCGACAATCCTGGATCCGACGCGCGCAGCGGTGGCAGGTGCAGGCGCGCCAAACGCCCCGCCCGCGTTCTACAGCATTCCTTCTCAAATGTCCACAAAACTCGAACTATCGAGTCCTTCGTCTCTGGCACCCTTTCCGACACTCCCACCCCTCGAAATATCGCTCCTGATCGCTCCCACATCGCTTCTCTTTGTACCGCAGCACAGCCTCCGTCCCAACTCGTCGTCTGTGCCAGGAGCGCCGCCGTCGAGCATTCAGCTTGCTCCTCCTACCTCGAGCTCGCCGGCGGTTGTTCCGGCTGTTCCGATCTCCAGCACCGACACGCTGCGTCCCGTCACACCTTCGAAGTCGGCAACAAGCTCGCTACGAGCAATCAGTGCCGCGACGACGATCCTCACAACGATCTCGACGACAAGTCCACCAGCCCTACCGTCGATAGCCATCCCAGTACCTACCGATTCTGGCTGGTCTTTGATCAGCACGCCTGTCGTGGAGTGTACATCCGTTGCGAGTCCATCCGTTTCTGTCTCCGTCACAGCTGCGAGCACTAGCTTCCTCGAATCAATGACGCTCGCGAGGTCCCCACCCTCTGGCTACGACCGCCCAAGCTTCTCGACGTCGAACGAGGCACCACCTTCCACGTATCCGACAACAACGCTCCGAGGGAGCGCGACCAGCACCAGCATCATTTTCTCGCCTGCAGTTGCCGAAGCTGCCGTTTCCGACTCCGGCTC